>MJUU01046163.1:154015-194148 GCA_002080025.1 Modiolus philippinarum | reverse complement strand
CCCCCCCCCCCCCACTTCCGAACCCCACCCATTTTTTAAGTCTGCATACATCCCCTCTTCAAAATAAAACATAATAACACGAGCATAACCTGCACGCACTTGGGGAATTTGGCCCATTTTTAGACCCACCTACAGAAATTTTGGAAAATTTCGTTTTTCGTTTAAGTTTTTCTTTCAGTTGCTTTAAAATGTTGACAAAATGCTTTCAAGTTATAAAACGAGGTAGCAAATGATTGCTTATTGTATGAGCTTTACAAAGAACCCAAGTTTTTACAATTTTCATGCCCAATACGTTCTATAGCGCAATTAAACGTACCCCTACCCCAATGAAATATTAACGAAAAAACTGATATTTTCATTGAAATTGCGTAAGTTTGATGGTTTAGAGAACCCGAAGTGCATCTCAATTCCCGATTCTGAAAATTGTTTTTGGTTTTTCAATCTATAATATAAAATATATATTATATGTCAGAGGGAGGGACTGGCTCTATAATATAAAATATTCTTCAATATAAAATAGGTTAAGACAATGTTAACATATTTTATATGACCAAAATTTTATTTTCAAACATACCAAATACAGGGACCTTTGAATAATTTCGTTTTTGAATAAGTTTTGTCTTTCTTTTGCCTAACATTATTTTTTGGTAAACAAATATCATTTAAAATAGGTATCAAATGAAAGCTTATTATATTTGTTTTACAACCATAACAAATAATGGCCGTTTTAGGTAATATATACATCATATATCAATAAAACTTACCCCTACCCCAACACATTTACTCCAAAATTGTCAATTTTTTGTCTAAGTTCGCATAAAAATAACCAGAAGACGCAAAATGTGTGATGTATAGGACAATGTTGCATTAATTATATTATGATTTTATATTTTAACAGCCATTTGTTGACTTAAACTCAATATTTTGCCCGAAATTGGTGAAAAATGGGAATTTTCAACATTTCAGAATTGTCCTTAGTCAACTGCTATATCGTTATATATGCCAAATCTGGAGGATATTTCTGCAACTATGCCAATTAATTGTACCAACCGACACATTTGGTGTCTTAAAACATTGCTAAGAAAAACAAGGAGTGTTAAATGTGACTCTGATTACAGAAAATCTTAAGCCGACCCCAACAAATTTTCCCTGAAATTGTCAATTTTTTGTCTATATTCACATAAAAATAACCAGAACACGCTAAATATGTGTTGTTTAAGACAATAATGATGGATCAGAATGTGGTATTTCAACAGCCATTGGTCGACTAAAACTCAATATTTCACCAAAAATTGATGAAAAATGGGAATTATCAACATTTCAGATTTGTTCGTATTTCATCGTTAAATATGTCAAATATGTAGAATATATCTGCAGATATGCCATTTAAGTGCCCTAAGCAATACATAAATTGTCTTAAACATTGTTTAAAAAAAACAAGGAGTGCTATATGTGACTCTAAATACCGAAAATTTTACCCCTACCCCCAACAAATTTTCCCTGAAATTGGTGATTTTTGGTCTCTGTTTGCATAAGAATAACCAGAACATGCAAAATGTGTGTTGTATATGACAATGTTGCGTGAATTACTCCATGATTTGGTATTTCAACAGCCATTGTACGACTACAACTCATTGTTTCTCCCCAAATTGATGAAAAATGGGAATTTTCAACATTTCAGAATTGTCCAAAGTCCACTGCTATATCGTTATATATGCTAAATCTGGAGGATATATTTGCAACTGTGCCAATTAATTGTACCAAGCGACACATTTAGTGTCTTAAAACATTGCCAGGAAAAGCAAGGAGTGTTAAATGTGAGTCTGATAACAGAAAATTTTACCCCTACCCCCAACAAATTTTCCCTGAAATTGTTGTTTTTTGGTCTATGTTCGCATAAAAATAACAAGAACATACAAATTTTTTGTTGTATATGACAATGTTGCATGAATTACATCATGCTTTGGTATTTTAACACCATTGGTCGATTAAAACTCAATATTTCTCCCCAGATTGATGAAAATTGGGAATTTTCATCATTTCAGATTTGTCCATAGTTAACTGTTAAATCGCAATATGTATCAAATCTATAGAATATATCAGCAGATATGCCAATTAATTGTTCTAAGCGATACATTAGATGTCTTAAAACATCATTAAGAAAAACAAGGGGTGTTGAATATGACTCTAAATACCAAAAATCTTACCCCTACCCCAACACATTTCCTCCAAAATTGTCAATTTTTTTGTCTATGTTGGGATAAAAATAACCACCATATGCGTTGCATATAACAAAGTTGCATGAATACTATCATAATTTGGTATTTCAAATCCCAGTTGTCAGCTTAAACTCAATATTTTGTCCAAAATTGATGAAAAAAGGAAATTTTTAGCATTTCAGATTTGTCCAAAATTCACTTTTAAATCAGTATATGTGGCAAATCTGGAGGATTTATCTGCAGATATGCCAATTTATTGTCTTAACCGATACATATGTTATTCAAAACACTGTACAAAAAAATAAGGAGTGTTCAATTTGACTCTAAATACTGAAAATCTTACCCCTACCCCAACAAAATTAAACTTAAAAATCTCCAAAATATGACCGTCTGTAAATATAAATGAACAAAGCATACTAATGTTTTACTTTCTTTGCAAAAGATGCATTTCGTACATCATAATATGTAATTTTGACACCAAAATAAGGGTAAAATTGAATATTTTGGACGATTATCGTGAAAAATGGGAATTTTCAGTATTTCAGAATTTTCCGAAATTCAAAGTTAAATCGCTGAATAACTGCCGATAAACCGGGCGCATGATCTTATTTTTGATATATGGGAGGCTCTGTGTGTTTTGGTGTTTGAAAATGATATGTCATTGGACCTTTATACAATGCTTAAGCTTTTCAAGCTGAATAAAATGAAATAAATTTTGTTGAATATGTGTGGTAAGGGGTAATATGTTTGTAATTTATGAGACTGTAATTAGTCTAAAAGGCTTAAAAGCATACTTTCTAATTGCTTAGATATGATGAAACGATATTTAATCAACATTTTCAAGTTATATATCAATTTCATGAAGTAATTGCATCTCAAAGTCAAAACAGCAGAAATTCTGAAAAACGGAAAATTACGATTTTTCACATAATTTCGGACAGAAGAGTCAAAAAGAGACCTTTTGAAAAGTTTTAATGTACTTAAATGATCTTCTGCATGTCAGTTTTAATGAAATACACACCAGAATTCCCATTAAACATTATCTTTTTATCATTTAGAGCCTGAATATTTCAAATTTTCTCTAAATTTTTAAAGGGAGGGGTGCTAATTTTGACATTTATGAACTTATTATACGTCTGAAACTAAAATTTTTGCATAAAATTTGTTGCTAACATATCACAAATTATTATTGCATCGGCAATTATTAAATATATATTCAGATTTTTACGACCCTTAAGTAAAAAGTCGAAAATGTGAAAAATCTTAAATTCCGAAAAATTCCATTTTTCAAAAATTTTTTACCGAAAATCAAAATTTTATGGACTTTAATAGGTTTATTTTCCTACATTGTATCACAATTGATAAGTTATGCATAAAAACTAGATCAAATGACGATGGTTGTTTATCTGAAAGGAATTGAGAGCCTAAAATCGAGATTTTCGCAATTTTTTGCAGGGGTAGGGGTATCCCCAGATCATAAAATGGACGTAAAGTACCCAAACTTGTGTTCGTTGTAAAGCATATTAAATTAGCTTTAATTTGATACCAAATTTCAGTACATATTACTTATCTGTAAAAAGTTATTGAGCTTAAGTATGAAACTTATGTTAAAACGAAAATACAATAATTTTTCGATTGTACTATAAAAGTGGCCCTATACTGTCTATGCGTGCAGGTCATGTTCGTGTTAACATGTTTTATTTTGAAGAGGGGACATAGAAGGACTGAAAAAAACCGGTCTGGTTCGGAAGTGTGTGGGGGGGGGTGCACGGAAAGTGTTTCCAGCCCAATGGTCTTTTGGCGTTATTCTGTTTAGAAAGTGTCTCGAACTATGAGGTGTCCCAAAATTCGTCCTAACCTTTAGACGCCTTAGTAGTTAACTTATTCAGTTGATTGTCATAGTGCAAAAATCGAACTTATTCTTAAAATTTTGAAAATTTTTCATATTTCTATATTTAATTATTTTATTCAAAAATTGCCTTTATTCGTTTTGATAAAACCGTTAATTTAAGTTATACTAATTGTAATTTTATTTAATTAAGACTGCGTCATAAGTGACAAGTGGCAGAGTAATTCCGTATTAATCATTGCAAATGACATTAGCTCAAAATCATACCTACGTATATAATCAGGACAATTTGCTAGCTTCGGGAGTTCGAAAATCCGGCATAAAGTATACGGACCCCGTATTCTTGAAATTGGACATTCAATATTTTTGTGAAGTTTATTATTTTGTTTATTGTTATACTGTTTATGTTATACTAGATCAATTATAATTTTCAACGGATCATTTGTGTATTGCTTTCGCAAAAGACTTTTCTACCGCTAGTTCCCCTCGTGTTGAAATTGTCTTAAAATTTTGAAAATTTTTCAGAATAAGTTCGATTTTTGCACTATGACATGATCCTTACTTCGGACAGCAATTTAGGACATTTTATGTTGTAAACAAATATATGTTCGCTGCCAACGTTACAGTGAAATGAAAAATGAACGAGACAAAACATCGGAAGAAACAGGTTATTAAGGGAACGAGACAATGCTTTTAACTACTCAAGACAACTTTGATATTCTAAATAAATATAGAATTTCGCATCCATTCATTAATTTTCAATTTGTGTAAACTATTGAAAAATCACTTCAATCGACCAACCATAGAGAACAACAGCGTTTCCAGTTTTAAGTCAGAGAATGGTTGCATTAAAATTCTACGCAACAGGGAGTGCTAACGTACACAATATATTATTGGCATTTCCAATAGTTCCAGGGGAGATAATAGAAAACACAGAATAATGCAGTCTTTCCCCGGGAATATGACGTTAATAACTGTAACGTCACAAAGTAATTTCCATTGTTTTTGAGGAGAAGTAAGTTGTGCCTTCCAATTTGGCGGACTTTATGTGGGGTTACCGACAGGAGATTTGTTAAAAGCTGCATATTTTTATGATTTACTCTCAAACTATCTCGGTGACCTATATTGCTTTTGCTAATTTTGAGTAGCTTATTATTAGAAGAAAACTATATCAGAGTTTCATAAAATCGACAAAGTGAGAAGTCTTTAAAATATTGTAAATTTGACTGTGTAATTCCACATTTTGTGCAACTTTTTCCGTAATACAAGTACGTGTTACATACTCTTTAATTTAGTAAAATATAACATAATTTATTAAATCAAATAATTTTTCTCTGTGAATCCTTAAAACTTAAACTTTGTTTTTCTGTTGCTGTTGTATCGAAGAGATTAGAAATACTTTCTCAATTAATTTAAAAACTAGAACTTTTTTTCTTTAAAAAAAGCGCAAAAATGATCAATGGTTAAGGTCGATTTCCATGGAAACAAGATCGGCGACCCAATATTTTCTTGTCATTTTTGGAATCCTCGGCACTTGTTTAACAACATATCTAAAAGTTATGAAAAAGACAAGGTGCGATAAGGGGTTGATTTTGCCCATGATTTCAGCGAATTTTTAAGTTGCACTACAAGATTTTCTTCCATGTTCGTTTCAAAGCTTAGATCCCTGTTATAGAAAAAAATACAAAAGTTAGAGTCAATGACGTCACAATATGTATAGTTCTGACGTCATGAAAAGGCTACTTTTGAGCATTTTCATAGAAATGTACCAAATTTCGCAGATTTCCGAACAGTTTTCCTAACCGGAAATATGGAGCACATTCAAGAACCAATTAGATAATTTACCAACTTATTTGTACAAATGAATTGAACCTCTCATACAAAGGACAAGGTGCGATAAGGGGTTGATTTGGCCTATGATTTCAGCGAATTTTAAAGTTGCACCACAAGATTTTCTTCCATGTTCTTTTCAAAGCTTAGATCCCATTTATAGAAAAAATACAAAAGTTAGAATCAATGACGTCACAATATGTATAGTTCTGACGTCATGAAAAGGCTACTTTTGAGCATTTTCATAGAAATGTACCGAATTTGGCAGATTTCCGAACGGTTTTCCTAACCGGAAATATCGAGCACATTCAAGAACCAATTAGATAATTNTGGTCAAATTTGTCATTTTTCTACAAAATCTTCAATTTGTCCCTTCTTCTACCCTCAAAAACTCAATAATCATGCATCAATATTTGAGAAATTTTACTGGATACTGAAAAGCCATACCCATAGAATATTCCAATGAGAAAATTCGGTGAATTAAACCAAATTTATTTTTTAGGCCAAATAAGGCCCTTACCGCCCCTACTCCTTACAAAATAGCAAGAAACTGTTTGATATGCCCTTAAAAGGACGAGAATGAAGTATGAAATGAAACGTCACACAACGTCTGCTTCTATATGTTGACAACATATGTAACGCCTACTGATAGGGCTGAGCTCCGCAACGTTCTGCATGTGTTCCATCAAGTTTTCAAATTACCAATTTGATTGGTTTTATGCCAGTATTAAGTTTTAGCAGCTGGTGAAAAATTTTATGTATGTTGCGAGAATTCTCTTTCGATAGATGTATGGGAGCTTCTGATGTAAATATGCGATTCTTAGATATTGTTGTTAAATGACCCGGACGTAGGGCACGCGAAAGTAAGCATAACTAGCCAAAACCTGGTTTTCCATGGGAACTTTATGCTACCAGTTAATGAGATCATACATATAGATTACACCTCGAGATCCCGTTCATTACTATATTTTATCCACTAGAGATAGTTAAATCTTAAAATTTTAATTGCGAGGCTTGCCGAGCATTTTGAAATTTTTAATTTTAACTATCGAGAGTGGATAAAATATGGTAATAATCGGGATAAAGTGATGTAACCTTTTTCTCTAATGATAAACATCGAGAATTGTGTTCCGAATTTTGCGGGAAATAGCACACGGGGCTTTATTCAACATTCGTTGAATATAAAAATTTATCTAACGGGTTAGAACCGGTTTAAACTTGACACATCATTAGAGAATTAAGTAATACGTTGAATACTTTTAAATAACAGTTTTCAATAAATTAACTTTGTATTTTTTAATTTGTATGTTTTACAATATATTAATTATGTTTTTAATAAAATTGCTGAACAGGCAAGGCTAGTTGCAATAAGGTCAGACTACACTAAATATTTTCAAAAGGCAACCATTTTAATGTTCCATGAATTTTTCAATTACCTAAGGTTCACTTTTTGCAGCAATATGATTTTCTCAAATGGGCAGGCCTACCAAGTTATATATATATTTTCTATCGCATCACCTGGCTTGGGAATGCAAATTGCAAATTTGGCTGTCAAATCCTTTGGCATACATGCCTTCATTGAAGACGCCTGCAAAATTTTCACTTGCACAAAGGATCATTATTCAAAATATTGGTAATTCCGGAAGTATTTCATTTATTACTTGAGCATTTTAGAACTCAGATATTGTAAAGATTGACTGCTTATCCTTCCGAAGCAGCCTAGGTTTCACAATGTCTATTTAATGATGTTTTCACTGTTTTTGATAGGGGTGGCTTTATGAGAGATGGGGTCGTTTGCTTACTCATCAAATATTTAATAGTTGTATAAAACAAAAGAAAGAATAGAGAATAATAAAGAACACGGCAATTATAAAGACCAAATATGTAGACCACATGACAAAGACAAGACAAATGAGCAAAAAATAAACAAATACTCCACAAAACTAAACAAGAACGCCAGAGAACTGAATTTAAATGAAAAGGATAACAGAAACACCTACAATGGCTGAAAATGAATATCACAGGCCACAATTTACTTGGGAACTGCACTAGAAAAACTCATATGCAAGACAAAATACAAAATTAATTAACGAAAGGAGCTCAGGATAGCCGGAAGTAACAAAAGCAATCTGTAAGGTCAAACCGGCTTATGGGTACCCAAACTTCCCCTCTTTCTATCCCGTTTTTCTTGAAAATAATAAAAAAAAACATACGCATAAGACACATTATCCCGAGTTTCTATCATGATTTATGTTGTCTTTTGTCTTTGGTGTTTTTCTCATGCATTTTACTTCAGGATTTTACATGTGATTGTAATTTTCGACCATTATAGTTATTTACAGTTTTCCGTCTTTAATTCTATAATTTAATTCACAAATAGACTGAACTTTTGATTTATTTGGCTATCACACATTTCTTTTTTTAATTTATATTTCAATGTGACCATGGGACAATCTAGACGGTCTTAAGATGGCTTTCTCTGGAATGTTTTTTGATTATCTTAAGATAGTCATAAGTTCCGTCCGAAGATATGACTATTGTTTTTATTGGATCCGTGTTGTTCATTTTTGTATGTATGTCTGACTTCATTTTTCTTTTCTGTGCCATTATCATGATGATCATGTTATTTCTTTTTCGTTTTTTCCGATATTGCCATTGTTTTAGACTACGGTTCGGTCGTCACTTGCTTTACATGACTAAGACATTTCTTTGGAAGTTTTCATTACACTTGCCCCTTCATGAAGACCTTTTTACAAGGATTTTTTTTCCTTAACCGCCATGTGTTTATTTTTCACCTCTTATTTATGGCAATCACTTGGCGTCTGTCGGCGAATATCGTCCGTCCGTCCGTCCGTCCGTCGTAAACTTTTCAAAAATCCTCTCCTCTGAAACCACGGAGCCAATTTTTATCAAACTTAGCCTGAATCATTACCAGGGTATATAGATTCAAAATTGCTATGTATTTGTCCGAGACCAAAACAACAAGGCTGTCGTTACTAAAAAAAATAACATGAGGTGAATTGCTATTTTTTGCAAATAACTCAAAAACAGCTACATATTTCAAAACTTTGCACGCTAGGGGCCTTCTTGATCTCGCTTGAGGGGGTGAATATTGTTCACCTCTAGTTGAAGACCCTCAGGCGACATCAAGATGAAGACAGGAATAAAAGCCCTGTCCTTGATAAACTGGAGTTTTCTATGTATCGTGTGCGTTTTTGTCACATGTACATTCACTCCATATCCTTTCATTTTTCCTATTTGACATGGGGCAAAAGTGATCAGCATGATAAGATCTACATGCAATATAATTGTGAAGAATATCTGCTTATCTGTCTTGGAGGAATTGCCTTTTTCGTAAAATATTAAAAGTTTTAATTTTTTTTTACAATATAAACTATAACAGATAAGTTTTATTGCTGAAATGTGTAGTATGTGAACATCTACCCACCTGGATATTTTGAAGAAAATCTGAATATCTATTTGGGAGTAAATGCCATTTTTGTCAAATTTTCGTAATTTTATACATTTTGTCTTTAAATTTTAAATCGATTTGAGACTGAGGTTAATTTTTATATTCAAAAGTATTCATCATGTCAGGACTACATTTTATCCTCATGATTGAAATCGTCGTGCATGCCTGCTTGTCATCCAAAGTGGCCGCCTGCGGGGAACTTAGTTTAGCATTTAATCCTATGGGAAAACACGTTCAAAGATCTTTTCTAGAATTACATGACCAATTGGAACCATCCTTGGTCACAACTGCCTTGGTTGGTCCCCTGCAAAAATATTGTCCGGCAAGTCCGCATCAAATCCAAGAGTGCCGCCAGCAGGGAACATAGTTTAACATTGAACTACATGGGAAATCATTCAAAGATCTTCTCTGAAGCCACAAAACCTATTGGAATCAAACCTAGTCTCAATAGTCCTATTGGTTCCTGTTTAAAATATGTCTAGCTAGTCATAAACTAATCTAAAATGACGTCCAGAAAGAAAATGTATATTAACATTACACCCTATTTAAAAACATATTCAAAAACCTTCTTCTCTAAATTTTCTTTGCAAATTCGAATCAACTTTGATCACAATTGTCTTCTGTAAAAATGTGTCTGTCAGGTCTTCACCTCATCTAAGATGACTGCCACCGGATAACTTAGTTTAATATTGGACCTTAAATTAAACACATTCAAAGACTTTCTCCTCTGAAACTACTTGTCCAATTGAAACCGAACTTAGTCACAACTGTCTTTATTTGACTTACTGTGAAAATTTTATCCTGCAAAATGCCGTCATATTCAAGATGGCAGCCCACCGGGGGCATAGTTTTACATTGGACCCAATGTGTGAGCATTCGAAGTGCTTCCCCTGAGAAGCTACATAACAATTTGATCATAATAGTTCTTAGTTGGCCCTTTTTTAAAATGCATTTAGGATGTCTGCCTCATCAAAGATGACTGCTAGCAGGGAACATAGAACCCCAATGAAAATGCATTTAAAGATCTTCTCCTCCGACACTTTAGCCATATTTCATCGATTTCTGTTAACATACTAGAAAATGAGACCCTTTACCATTGTGTTTGTTTAAACTGCTTATGTCGGCCATGGACCAGGTGAGAAACAGGCTTTTGAGAGCCTCTAGTTATATTCTTTTGTCGTAATTGTTATGTTTGTATGACTATGAAAGTCGTATAATAATGCTGAAATGATTTTGGTCGGCGATAGTGAACGTGTTCAAAAAATGTACCTTAATTGATTTGTTCTTTCAATTGAAAATGTATTTGCTAATTTATGTTTATAATGACTTCTATTCATATACAATAATTTTCATTCCATTATAATTTGCTAATATGGTGTAACATTTCATTCGTGTGCAATTAGCGTTTTAACCATATGCTATAAATGATTTTAAACGCGTTTTTTCAACGTAAGCAGCTATTAAAAAGATATATATCTTGAAGGACAAGGCTCGGTATTTTTTTTTTTCGTTGATTACTCATACCTGAAAAAAAAAATGTAACTTCAAACTACTGAATTTATTATGTGTACACGCAACAACTTTTATCAAACTTGAGTTTGATCTTTATTCCGTAGTGCGACAGTGTTTTACCAGCAGACTAGGCTCCTTGAGCTAGCCGGCAGTTTAGCGGCGAGCACTCCTCGACCCATCTTTCTAAATTATGTTTTGTTTTTTTCTTTCCTTCTCAAGATTGTGGTCTTGGAGTTAGTAGTCTACCTGTATTGGGTTTTATTTGTATGTTTTATTATACTATAGGGACACGGAATAGAGAATGGGGAGGTTTGGGTACCCATAAACCGGTTTAACCCTACCGCTAGCTCTTGCTAGTGCCGGTACCAAGTCCGGCTATCCCGAGTTCCTATCGTTGTCCATGTTTGTCTTTTGTCATTTTATTGTTTTTCTCGTGCGGTTCCCTGGTGGATTGTGGCATGTGATTGTGGTTTACGGCCATTGTAGGTGTTTCCTGTTATCTTTCTTATATTAATTGAAACCAAATAAACCAAACTTGATACTACCGATACTTCCAGTGTAGCCTCGTTCTTTCTTCGTCTTGAAATTGACAACAGAGGTACACTTCAAACTAGGCTATATGACAAACGCGATGATTTCACGTTTCCAATAGCCAACTTCCCTTTTCTTTGTAGCAACATTCCAAAAGTACCGGCATATGGAGTTTACATCACCCAACTCATTCGCTACTCAAGGGCCTGTGGTCAATACAGTGACTACCTTGATAGAGCTCGGTTGCTTACAAATAGGCTACTTAAGCAAGGGTATGTTGCCCATTACTTGAGGTCATCACTACAGAAAGTTTACGATCGACATCATGATCTTGTGGACCGCTGTGGGATATCTGTTTCCCAGATGACAACAGATCTTTCTCTTTGTCACTAAAGTTTGTTTTTCCTCTACCGGATTTGACTTTACTTCCGGAATTGACATGTTCAACACGGCGGGTGTCTTATAAGAAACAGGAGATACTTTCCCTGCGGTGGACCTGACCCCACCCATGGTTTTTATTTGGTCTGTGTTGTTCATATTTGTATATGTGTGTGTCTTCATTTTCTTTTCTGTCTCTTGTTCATGTTATGTCTTTGTGTCTTTGCTTTTCCGACGTTGCCATTGTCCTTGGAATGTTTGTTTTAGACTGACGGTTCGGTTCTCACTTTCCTGAACACTTTTCTGCATAATGTAAATTTAATATATATGTTAAAACTTAATGCTAAACTATTCTCTGTAATAAATGTTAAATTAGAACTATAGATTTTATCCTAAACAATAGTGTGTAATAAATTCAAAACTTAAAATATTCGCAAAACGTATTTCAGTTTATGAAATACTAACTAAACAGGAAAGATAGCTATTATTTCAATATTTTAAAGCATGTTGTCGAATGCATAGGACTGTCTTTTACAATTAAAATACAGTAGAAAGTGAAAGTAAGTTGCAGTAACTAAAGCGCTCTATTGAGGTAAGGTAAGGAACGGTAGTCTGGGTAGCCAAACTATGATGGTGTACAATATAATAAATTAAATTCAATGAAAATACGCATTCGATACAAAAAGTTAGAGAAAAGCACTAAGTCTGTGCTGGACTTGTAGTGTTTAATATATTATTTAACATAGAAATGTAAAAAAAGATTTTCGAGGTAGGAACTCTCGTGTAATAAAGGGTGGAAATGATCGCCTCAAATACCAGGAAGAAGGAATACTGGATTTCTGTACCTATAATAAATGTATACCAACTTAAAACAATATTTATGAAATTGAAGTGCATTTGTAATTTTTCTTATAAGACAATTCTTTAACTAAATTTTAATGGACGAAAAACAATTAACCTGAAGCGCTACAAATCGATTAAATATGAAGCACCCTTAGCTCAATAGTGTTAATTAATTAGTGATTCGCTCTTTATGTATTGATGTATTGATTTTTTTCGTATAAAAATGGAATTTTTCCGGAGTGAACACGATGCAAAAGTCCCGTATTCTAACACAAAGCAACTACACATGCAATATAAATCTGACACTGGAATATCAAATAAATACGTGAAAAAAAATATTCTAACATGGCTCTAGTTAATCGTTAACCAGTATAATACTCGATAACCACATATTTCGCATATGCGTAAATGGAATCGGAATATGAGTAAACGGGATGAAAAACAACAATGTTTTTAATTTTGTTCGTCTTAGTTTTTGAAGGAAATATTTTTAACTAAATCATGCCATTGAGATACGTAAATGTGTATTGTTTTGCTTATGATTTAGATTTTGAACTTGCATCTGTTTGAAAACGTCAGATTGTGTATTGTGACGTCATAAACAAAGACATCAATGGAGTCGGGAAATCCGCCTTCTCTTATGTCGCTTCAGAATGGAAAATTCAATTTTCTGTCATATTAGAATCGAAATAATTCATGGCAGGTATATGGTTATTGTCATTTAACCATGGGCTGGGCCTTTATATTCGTAAATTTAACCCCTCGCTAACGCTCTGGGTTAAATTCGAATATAAAGGCCCAGCCCATGGTTAAATTTCCAATAACCATATACCTGCCATGAATTATTTCTTAAATAATACCAGTCAATTCAAAATCACCACATTAACACGTCAACAATGATAAACATAGAAATAGTATAAAAGCTGCTACGAAAATTTCAGCCATTTGGGAGGAAACTCAGGCAGTAGCATACCGAAGGAACAAAGCATTCGACTACATAAAGCAAATTCCAGAGACACAACAAAAAGTATGCATGTCCTGCGCTGTATATAGCATCCGTCACACTGTCAGTGATTCAATTCAGGGCAAAATCGGTAATGTCAAATCCAGGAACCCCTGAATCTAAATGGAAATGTCCGTTCACATTTGTAAAACCGATATTTCATATCTACATTTTTATGTAGGGTGTCGTAGTGACGGCCATAGAATTTCTGAAAGTGCTTAACTAACAAAGGCTGAACATATCCCCGACTTAACAGTTTATCAATTTCTTACTTCGAAAATACACGTATTTTACCGAGTCTATCTCAACCACCCTATACTGGGGTATCAGGTAAAGCTGGTTACTTATTCTGATAATGTTCTCATCATACGCGAATACGCTCTGACAGGACGCAATAATTTTCACCATTGAACAAAAGCAAGCAATAGCTGATGTCGCCCCTATGAACCAATTTGACGATTCCATCTTTTTCACAGTGGTAAAATCTACCTAGAAATCTATTTTCGTTGAAATCGATCAAAGTTTAAATTTTGACGTATTTTGACAGCCATCTTGGAAATGTCGGCCATTTTGACAATTTTATTGTTGCATGCCCATCTTTTTATGGTGTTTCAACTTTTTGCCAACTATGAAAAAGAAAGGAAATGGGGTAAATGTCAAGGAGACAACATCCCATATCCAGGTTAAAACGATCCAAAACAAAGCATCTAGGGGTCACCATACGGTCTTCAACACAGTGAGGAACCTCACCCCATATAGCAAGCCCTAAATGGCCCAAAAAAGGTAAAAAAGTGAATAAATCAATGGAAATTGAATGAATTCTGTCAGGGCATGTTTGAGATTTTATGATATTAATGGAAATCAGACAAATTCAAAACGCTGACGTAACTTGGCAGCCAGCTTGAAAATGGTAGCCATTTGGAAATTTTTTAGTGGAGGTACAAGTCCATAAGGTGATCCAACTTTGTATCAAATATGAATGAATTATGTCCAGGCATCTCTGAGAACTGGTCGGGACAAAAAGGGATGGAGGAAAGAAACAATAATAATGAATAATAGAGAAACGGACAAAAAACAATCTGTCGTTCCGACTACGTCTTGGGCGACATAATAAGCTCTCGATCCTTTGTCAACCTAACCTATCAAGTTTCAGAAGAAGTCTCTACATTTCACTTCAGTAGAAAATTTTCAGACTTGTACTGCTATTCTTTTTTTTCATTGCAGCATTTTATGTCTGATTTGGTAATAGTGTTTTATCAACATGATCATTGCAGTTTTGTGTGTCATCATATCATTAATAACAAATAACATGGTAAGTTAAATTACTAAAAAAAACTGGTAGCCAATTCATTATCTTACAAATCATACAGAGGAAAACATAAATATCTAAATGCCGAAGTTACTGGGAATTTAATTGACAACTTAAGTCTCTTCAGTTCCGATAAAATCTACACGTTTGGAAGGCCAGAAACTCAAAAGATATTAAAAAATGATAGAGCACAAATAACCAATATGATCTGAACGTAAAGCCAAAATCAGCTAAGGACAGAGATCTGAACGAGAGATATACTACTTGAAAATATAGCATGACCTATAGCATGACCTTTTGTACAATGGAATAAAAAAGATAACAGGAAACACCTACAATGGCCGAAAAACATAGCCACATGCCAGAAAGTAAATAAACCTCTTTCATACTGTTTCAATCGTTTTTACCAAGGTTGACGCCTACATTTTAACAAGCTAATATCGGCATTTAGATTGAAGTTGCGTTGAAATGTTCTTTTTTTTTTGTCGCGTTCTTGTGTTCCAAATTTCTAGTTTCTTCATCAGACACCATACACACAGAAAGCATCATTTGTCCCAATTAAGTCAAATCAAATACGGCCAATATATTGAAGTACCAAACCTCATAAAGTGCGGCAAACCAAAGCCACTTCAATATGAAGAAAACAAAACCACTGTTTCATCCTTTTCATCATATATATGGACTGGTCTCTTATGTTGTGTGCATTAATTTAATATCATTTTTTTTTCATATCAGTTTTTGAACATATTTGAGTTGATGGCTTTCCAAACGTTTAGATTTATTCTGCCCTGAAGAGACATAAGTTGTCGAAATGCCCACATGCAGAAAATAAATATACCGTAATTTCGTTATTTTTTAATTTCTTCTATTCATTTAAATATTGGACCACAAATCTCTTCAATTGCTAAATGTCCGTATTAATGTGATAATAAAAGAATGGCCAAACACAGCTCAAATGTTTTCTTGTTGATGATTTTTGCTATACCGAATCATTTTATATTTTTGTCTGTCTGTATATGTTTATTAAGCATATACGGTTTTAAACATATTTTTACTTTAACTTACCCAAATTGCAATACCTGGATCGTTTCGGACAAGTATACGCACCATAAATAAGATTGAAGTTATAAATGCAATGATATTTATAAAGTGCAGTATATGTATTTGGTATAGCGTTTTATAGCATCTTACAAATAGTACTGTTTGTTTGAATTTAAGCCATTATTCCCATTTAAGGTATACTAGTTTTTTTCATACTCTATAATATTGAATTTACATTTAAGTATCTTACATCAGTATCATCAGTGTGCAATTATGAACCTAAAAAAAAATCATAAATTACTGAACTTTAATTGTTTTAGCCATATCCATTGAAAGTATTTACTATTGAAATAATAATTCTATGGAGAAGTATAATCTCAACTATTTTCGAAGTGATTATGTACGTCATGTTTAAGATGAAATCGTGCAAACTTTGTTAACTTTTCACTAAACAAAAATTGATTTATTATTTTTTGACAGTATTCACATACTTAGTCTATCAAAAGTACTACTTGGTGGTCGTGTCTAAAGAAAATCCTGTTCTTATACAAACTCAAACGAAATTTAGAGAGTATATAAGAATCATCTTGTCTCTCTGTCGGTCTGTCTGTCCGTCCATCCGTACGTCTGTGCACACTTCTTGTAAGCACAACTCCTCTTATACCACTTAAAGGAATTTTGCTGAAACTCAAAGAAAGGATACTACATGGAGAAGGAATATTACTATTGTCTGAATCCGTGAGATAATTTAAATTTTAGTTTTCATTTAATCCACCTGTAAAGATCACCTCGTTAGTGCAGCTCGTCTTAGACCACATGAATAATTTTGATAAAACTTATAAAAAGGAGTAAACTACATAAAGATGTGCATGAAGGAATATAAGTATTGTCTAAAACAAAGAAGGGGAGATAATTCGACATAGATTTTTCATTGCTCCAATTTGCACAGATCACATTGTTAGCTCATCTCCTCTTATGAAACTTTACATGAAGGACACTTCATTGAGATGTACATGAAAAATATTATTTGACTTTCCATTGATTCCATCTGTACATGCTGTACATATTACCTCGTACGCACAACTTCCCTAATACAACATGCAGAATTTTGATGACGCTTTACAGAAAAGAAGGACACTACATGAAGGTTAGCATGAAAGGATATGATCATTGTGTGAAACTAGGAAGGGGAGATAATTCAACTTTGACTTTTCATTGATTCCATCTGCACAGATGATCTTTTAAGCAAAACACCTCTAAAATACTGTGATGAAACTTTACATAAAGGAAGAACATTGTATGGAGACTTGCATGATAGAGTACTATTATTGTCTGAAACCAAGAAGAGCGAATAATTTCGTTTTGCATTTTCATTAAATTCAATCCTCATTGATGCCTTGTAAGTGCAACTACCCTTAATTCCCTTGTAGGACTTTGATGAAACTTTACAAAAAGAGAGAAAATGTGACTGAAGGAATAAAATTATTGTGATCCATAAAGGGGGTATAATATGACCTTGACACTTCATTGATTTCTTTTGCAATGATAATCAAAAGAATAAATGTCCTCTTGAATAACTGGGAGAATTTCGATGAAACTTTACATAAAAGATAAGACACTATATGGAAAAAGACACTAGCAGAATACATGTGGTCCCACTCTTCACAGTAAAAAGCAAAAAAGTTATACTTACTCATTTCCGTTGACGTCATACTTCCGATTGGCGTTACTTCCGGTCATATTTCCTTCTCTTACAATGTTTATATGAGTCTGGGGTAACTGAGCTGCTACGACGATTGGTAAAGGTTTCAAGGTTTTATCTCTTGCCGTTGCGGGAATAGGGGTATCCGAAAATTCGGGAATGACCCAAAATCCGAATTTTTTTTTCTGAGTCTAGTAATATAGACATCTGATATAAGTTTTCGAAGTAACTTACTGCTTTTAAAGCCGATAGTGTTATTAATTAAGGTGTCTGCAGGGTATTAATTTGGTATTTTGTGAAATTTCTGTGTAGAAACACAATTGTATTATTGTTCAAAATATAAAAGAAAATTTCGGATAGCTTTAAAAATCAATTACAGATTTTGTTCATACTTTGCATGCGTTTTGAAATCATTACATCGTTTACATATACAAAACAAAAATTTGGGGTCACCATTGAAATAAGAGAGATAAATTGCAAAGTGTTCATTTCTCAGTGATATCTCTATGAAATTATTTATCAAATTACCTCCCTTGCATAATTTTTCTTTTTTGTAAGTCCAGTAACATATTTAAAGCACCCGTGTTTGAGTTCATCTTTATGCAATGAAAAATTTCTAAAAGTGATAAGGAATAAAAATTTTGAATTCTTTTGAACTTTCTTTCAATTTTAATAACTATTTGATAAATTTCTTAATGAATGAAATCTAAATGAACAAGTATTAGACGATAGTGGCGGAATAATATCACTGAGACACCTTATGTCCTTTCTCTAATATTTAGGTTGCTATGAAGGTTTGTGTGCGTGGACTCTTCTGATATTAGAGTCGTTACTTTCTTTGTCGCTATATACGGATTCGTTAGAGCAATTGCTTTCGTCTGATACGTTGGAATCTGTGTCCGATTCCGTGGTTTAAATATCTTCTTGGTCGTGTTTCTGATTCTTGTTGAGAACAAGATTGAAGTAACGATTGGTTCTGTATTCACAAATTTCGCAGTGAATCGTTATCGACGTCTTCTCTCTTGATTCGAAGTACGAATGAAGATATTTTAACGAGCAAAGCTTTCTATATGACCAGAGAAAATAGAGAATGTCGCTGCTCACTTGCTGATTTCTCTACTCACTTGCTCATTTTCGCTGGTCGCGTGTTCATCTCGGGAATATGGCTGCTGCTGCTGTTGCTGCAGCTGTGGGTTGGTAAAATGGTAAAAATTGCAATAACGCGGTTTAAGGGTATACTCAGCTGCTCATTTTGCTGCTCACTTGCTCATTTCGCTTCTCACGCTGCTCATAGCTCTGTCACTTGCTAATTGTCGTTGCTGGTGTGTTCATCTCGGGACTTACATGATGGTTAATGGTGGTGAAATATCGTTACTTTGGAAAAGCGACAGATTTGCTATGTAAGGGTATATTCATGTTCTCATTTCGCTGATTACTAGCTCATTTAATCATTTAATTGCTCACGCTGCCCATTTCGCTGCTCATTTGCTGATTTTCGCTGCTCGCATGCTCATCTCGGGAATTCAGCGGTGGTTTATTACTGCTGTGGTGGGAAGAAAAAACATTACAAGAGTAACGCACACTTATTTACTTATTTATTGTATTATTTTTTTTCTCATTTTTTCAAGGAATCTCCCAGTCCCCATTTCCAAACTTCAACCCATGACTACACCATGACGGGGAAAATGAAATAGGAATATATCTGAAAATGAGTTTATTATTTAATGCCTAATTGAATAAAAAGCATCTAGATACAGAAAAAAATGAAGGAAATCACACACATGAACAATAATGATAAAGAGCTAACGAGATACATGTAACACTAATTGATAGCAATAAAAAGACAAAACAAAACATTGACCCCAAACTACACAAAAGGGAGATAACTGAGATCGGGAAAGGTAAAAGGCAAGGTTTGAAAGGTAAGCGATAAAAAGAAAAAGAAATCGGTATAAATACAAATGCAAAGATTTTGATAGGGTTATATGTAAGACATGCATAAAAGATTGGGGACGAAGAACAATTCAACATTATAAAAAATATGATAAAGTACAAACTCCGATACGCAAGACTTAATCAAACAACACAAGATAAGGCGGCATAAAAACAGGATAAACGATAGATAGAGAATGACAAAATAAAAACCTGGGTTGACCCGGCCTAAGCGTACCATCATTCTCACACGTTTCACTACGTTTACGGTGCTCTACATTTGTGACGCTAGGAAGTAGGGTTAGGTAGATAGAATACTTATAATGCCCCTTTTGGATCCCTTGAAAGATTTGATTTCTCTACCCTCTATGCTACCTCACCACATAATCTTATTAAGGAAAAATTCAGACGTCTTCTTCAATAGGCATTCAAAAAATTCGTTTATTAATATATATATTCTAATTCCTTTAAAACACATTTTAGTAATACAAAACAAAAGAACTCAATTACTTGGACGTGTTTTGATATGATTTCAGCACTTGTATTTTTACTTGATAATATATTCATTCGTTTCGGTAACTCTGTTTATCGCCAGGTAGGGATTCCTATGGGTACCAATCGTGCACCACTTATAGCAGACCTCTTTTTGTACTGCTAGGAATCTCAATTTATGACAAACATCAGCAAAGGTCCATCTAAACAGCATTTAATTGAAACGTTTAACAACACTTTCTGATATTTGGATGATATTTCAACTTTAAATAATGACGACTTCAATACGTATTATAAGGACATCTACCCTAAAGAACTTACTTTGAATAAAGCCAATTCTAATAATCATCATTGTCTGTTCTTAGACATCAACTTTGATATAACGAATGGTAAATTAGGTACAAAAATTTATGATAAAAGGGGTGATTTATCTTTTCCCATTGTTAATTATCCATTTCTTGATGGCGGTGTTCCATTATCGTCATCATATGGTGTCTCAACTTGTTCGATTTGCTCGAGTATGTAATAAAGTTTGCAATTTTAATGAACGGAATTTTTTCATAACTGAAAAACTATAACATCAGGGTTTTCGTTATCATAAAATATTTAAAACCTTTACTAAATTTTATCATCGATATTAAGACTTAGTTCATAAATACAATGCAACCTGTAAACATTTAATCAAGGCTGGCATTTCACAACCCTTATTTTACGGTAATGTTTTACATAAGATTAAAAAATACCTAAACTCGCCTAACAAACTTATAAAATCTTAGATCGTCTAATTCATAAGGGTTATAATTACGGTATTGTCGTCAAGTCATTACGTATGACCTTCTTTAGTATTAACATTGATTTCTTAAAAGGGTCTTTGCATTTTAACTAAAACATTCTAAATTTCTAAAATCAGTATTGCATGGACACGGGTTATGTTTTCCGGTATATACATGAAATCATTATGTTAATATCCTCACAGAAGGGGATCTTGGTGGAAGCTGTATACTGAGGGTACATAACTTACATGGCTACATGGCTCTGGAGCTGGCATGTCAGTTAATTGCTAGTAGTCTCTTGTGATTTCCTGTTTATGTCCGTATATTTAGTTCTTTAAGTTTCATTTTTCACAATTGACTCAGTCCTGTTGCCAATTTATTTTACTGTTGTTACCATTGTTTTTTTTATTATTACAAGGGGAGGCTGGGCCCAATAAAACTAGTTTAACCCCGCCGCAGCAGGTTTAAGCCTGTCCTAAGTCAGGAAATTTGTTAAGCCTTTGTGTGTCTTGTCTGTTTTCTAGTTAGTTCACTCTCTCTGTCTATGGGAGTTTAGGATGATGTTTATTTCGCTGAACTTTATTACTCTTTATTTAGGGGCCAACTCCGACCTGCCGTTGGGTGTGGGGTTTCCTCATCGTTCATTGAAGATCTTATGGTGGCTTTGAGTTATTACTCCAGTTTGGGTCGTTGTCTCTTTGACACATTCCCGTTGCCCTTATTTTTCCTATTAGGGTATATGAATGACCATATAAGGGAAATATGCGTGGTTTATAACCTCATTTGCATATTCGAAGAAATATTAAGAATTGTAGCATTAGATCTATGGAAGGAAAGGTGTCTTAGGTGAACGTGTTTCTCATTACTGGTATATCTGGCTCCTACTTGGAAACAGCTCTTGTTTTATTTGCGCTCACTACTTCAAATGGTGTAATTATCAAAATTTGATTTTATATGGCATGTTAGATACATGTATATGTTACAGTACAAATTGGAATCCAGTAGGATCCAGAATCCTCCTGGTACAAATTGGAATTCTAATTTCTACTGGGACAAATTAGAATTCTGATTTGTACTGGATTTAATACATCTACTGGGACAAATTAGAATTCCAATTTGTACTGGATTTTATCCAGTATAAATTGGAATTCCAATTTCTACTAGGAGAAATTGAGATATCCTGATTTATACTAGTAGTATTCTGGATCCTACTAACTTAAATCAATAGAAACAGTAATAGATAAGTAAAACACCAGTAATATGTCCCTTTCACTGTTTTTGGTGATCATTTAGTTAAAAGATTAATTTCAAAAGAATAAGATTTATTGTTTAATTGCAAAAAAGATGTAGATGTTTTGCTTCGATCTCTTAAACCTTTACACACAGTTTGAACTTCTGATCACTAGATTTCATAAGTTAACTTAAATATAGAAGAAAACATGGTGGTATTTTACAAAAAATAATTGGAATATGATTTTTTTAAAGATGGCATACTTAAAAGATTTCTATTCTGATATTGATTTAAGAAGTCTTAAATTGTTTCCCTGGTATAAATGTGGTAGATCCTGCAACTTTAATGATGGAATTTCACACTTTAAGTCATGTTAAAAAATTGTTCCCTGATAAGTTTGTAACTCTAGCAAATGTAATACAATGCGATGTTCTTATTGTTAATCGAAAATTTAATCTATCAAATGTCACAGAAATCCACCAATTGTTGCAACAAATGGACAGTTATATACAATTATATGTCATTTGTCATTAATATTTTTTTACTATTAAGTTTTCATAAATTTAATTGTTGTGAAAAATAAACTTCTTATAACAAAATCAAAAACCTTTTTTCAGCTTTGAATGTTAGTAATATCCAGAATCCTCCTGAACAAAATACCAGTATTATTCTGGATCATACTAGAAATTTAGTAGGATTCAGAATCCTCCTAGTACAAATTCGGATATCTCAATTTCTTCTAGGAGAAATTGGAATTCCAATTTAAACTGGATTAAATCCAGTTCATATTGGAATTCTATTTTGTCCCAGTAGAAATTGGAATTCCAATATGTACTGAATTAAATCCAGTACAAATCGGAATTCTAATTTGTCCCAGTAGAAATTAAAATTCCGATTTGTACTAGGAGGATTTCAGATCCTACTGGATTCCAATTTGTACTGTAACATATTTTTTATATATTTCAGTTCTAAATGAAACGAAATTATCATTTCGCAAAATGTATTAACTTGAAAGATGACCTAAGGCTATCAATCAGTCATTTAGGTATCAAACCACCAATTCAACCAATCAGAATTGGAACGAATGAGAAAATAGACCTTTTGAATCTAAAGATAGACTTTGTATTCTTGCACCTTTAAATCTATTCAAGGGAATTTGATAAATGATGTACTCATTTAAACATTGATATATTAGGTTTAATTCAAGACCAAGGTCAATTGACCAGGTGTTATTTTAGATCACTTAAAAGAGGGGAATTCCTAATGACTATTTTTGCGCAATGTTGTGACGTCGTGGTACGTATTTATAGGTGGCTTTCCCCGACACACCGGGAATCTCTTAGAAGGCTTTAAAGGTATGATGAAAATTTGATATAATGTACAGCAGGTATGTGCCTTTCACGACATGTATGGTCTTGGCAAGGTTACTTAAGATAAAATGTCCAGGGAGGTTTGAAAATTCCAAATTTTAGTTGAAAATGTTAAAGAAATGAATTGGTGGTTTCACACCTTAAGACAAAATTTGCGAAAATTTTGAAACATGTCTTAAAAAGTTGTTAATAGCCTAGACTGATGCAAAACATGTATGTTTGATGAATTAGAGGTAAAGATTGAAGTTTTAGCCAGCTGGTGCCACAATTTTGGCCAAAAACAACTGTTATGTAATATTTTGGTATTTTTACACTGAAATACCACTTTTAGGCCATTTTAATGATTTTGAGCAAAATTAGAAGGGTTAACTATGTAAAATAGTTTGAAAACATCAAATGCAGGCTGATTTTACAAAAGAATTTGTCACTGTTTTGAATATGTGTTCAATTTTTTCAAATTACATGTCGATCAGTGTCTCCAACAAATGCGACAACACTGACTGAGGTGCCTCATATAAAAATCTGTCTGATTTGTATACAATAATTTTTTTACGCAGGAATGGTGCTTATATATTCAGTTTGATATGAACATGAACGTCAGAAATAAAAAATATCATGCTGTTGTTCTACTAAACAGTGTAAAATTGTCATTTTAGGGTCCACAGTGTCAAAACAAGCACCAAGTCAAAATTTTTCATCTTTTTTTTGGAAAACATTTTTGACTTTGCCACACTTTTCATAAATTTGCATTTGTTTTTATTATGTTATTTTCTTTAAATATTATATATTTAATGACCCTAAGGGAAATAAATACACCCAGGCGGATTTTCAGTAGTTTTAATGCTATCAATGTACCTATTCATATCAGGCTTTTCGGCTAACTCGCAAACCTAATATTCTTCAGATGCTCAAAAAATAAACAAAACTGGTTTTTCCCTGTCTTCTTGACCTTTTTGCATCAATTTCTGCATAGAGAATGTTATTTGTATGACCACAACCAAAGCAAAGCCCATTTCAAGTGCAAAAATTTACCTCATAAGCACCTTCTCAAAGTGGGGGAAGGGTGACATTTTGTAGCATAATTTCATAATTTTAAAGGCATCTTTGAACATTTGCAGCTTCATTTTGATAGAAAAATACTCTTAGGGCTTAGTATTAAACATGGGATGAGATTCATTACATAGAAGAAGTAATTTTGGTTTTGTGTCCATGTTTAACATCTATGAGTGATTGTGCTTAATCAAAGCACTGAAAACACTAAAACTGTGACTTTTTGAATAGTGATGTAAAGTAGGGAAAAATTCAGAAAAGGCTGTTATTTTCTGTATACAATTTGGAAAATAACTAAAGAACATGATGAAATGTAGCAATTACACTGGGGGATGTTTTAATATCATGTTAAGGTATCAAACCACCAATTCAACCAATCAGAATTGGAACGAATGAGAAAATAGACCTTTTGAATCTAAAGATAGACTTTGTATTCTTGCACCTTTAAATCTATTCAAGGGAATTTGATGAATGATGTACCCATTTAAACATTGATATATTAGGTTTAATTCAAGACCAAGGTCAATTGACCAGGTGTAATTTTAGATCACTTAAAAGAGGGGAATTCCCAATGACTATTTTTGCGCAATGTTGTGACGTCGTGGTACGTATTTATAGGTGGCTTTCCCCGACACACCGGGAATCTCTTAGAAGGCTTTAAAGGTATGATGAAAATTTGATATAATGTACAGCAGGTATGTGCCTTTAACGACATGTATGGTCTTGGCAAGGTTAAACTTAAGATAAAATGTCCAGGGAGGTTTGAAAATTCCAAATTTTAGTTGAAAATGTTAAAGAAATGAATTGGTGGTTTCACACCTTAACGGATAGGACCGATCAGTCATCCGCCAGTCACATAATTTACGTATTGTATCCGTCAAATACGTGAATTACTTTTCATATCCGTCAGACTTTGACGGATTGTTGACTGATCGATCACTGATCGATGACTGATCGTTGACGGCTGACGGATCGCTTAATGATCGCTCTTTTAGTAACGGCTACTGAAGCAAGGACTGTAAGTGTTTCCTGATATGTTTTGGTCTCATGTATAACATAAAAGTATGTGACAAATGTTTTTAACGTATTTCTTATCAGAAATACATCATATTATATTTGAATTTAGAAAATAATTATGTAGTATTGTATGTATATAAAGGACTGTTGTTCATTTAAAGATAACCTTTTAACAAATGTAAACCATTTTTACAAAATTCGTATTCGTCTGCCATGTACTAATTTACCTCAGCTCCCTTACCTCTGTTCAAAAGCTCATCCACTCATCTGCCATTGCATCGTTTAGCTTCTTACGGTCTGTTTATAGCATATCGGTAAATCGTTGGTGACGGGGATAGTCCATTTAACATTACAGATCAGGTTAAGGGACAAAAATGCAGGTGTCAAGCAACGTTATAGCTTATCCTTCCGATCTTGTTCATGTTGCACTTTATGTAGACAAGGATAATTATTTTTGAAATATTTAAACTATTTAGTTCGAAAGAAATATCTCTCCTCTGCTTAGCGAAAGATAATACAACTCTAGACTTTGCTGCATTATTAATTATTGAGATCGATTATTAGAAAAAAATATGGTTGAGTATGCAAAAATGTATAAAAAATAAATCTTTTATCCGAAATACTTTGGAAAAAAGGCAATAGTATCAATATTTGTTCATGCTAAAACATGCCCTAAAGGTTAATATTTACAAACTTTTCTGTACATCTGTTTCTTCTTAAAGTTGTTTAAAAACGTTTTCGTTTAAAAAAGGGAATACTTTCTGCAGTAAGGAGCATTGCTGCACCGAGTTTTCTTTGATGTCATTGTTCTTATATGTAAGTCCCAAACTTTTATTTTCACAATAAATCCAGCTTCTTATGGGAAAGTGTTCATCAGTTTTAACGTATAATTAATAATTAATCCACGTATGTTCTAGAGAGATCACTGTCCTAGCGATTTCATTATGTAAACTTCCGGTTCTCAGTCGTTTTTGTTCTTACCTTTGTCTCAGTAGAATTAAAAAAAGATGCCATGCTTATTTTCTGTGTATCAAAGAAAATTGCTGTCATCAGTCACTAACATAAATCCTAAATTTTTCATCTGCATTTGAATGTCCATTCAAGTTCTTAACATCAAGTTTATAAAAACTTTAATTTGTAATCAACATTCGACAACCGAAGGGTTTTCACAAGTATGAGCGATGTCTTGTTCAGCATTTTATAAAGTAAAGAGAACCGAACCGTTAGTTTACAAAAGAATACTACAAACTTTAGATAATTAAACATCGGAGAAACACAAAGATACAAAGATAACACAAAAAAGGAACATACATACAGATGAAGAATCAGACCCATATAAGAACCATTGAAATCAGGCTCATTGGTAGAGTAGGGATCTCCTGCTTCTTATAGACATCTGCTGGTTTACTCATGTCCATCAAATCTGGTAGTAAGATAAAATCCGGCAAAGGAATCGGCAATCTTAAGCTTTCAGAGGGAAAGATGTGTTGTCATATGGGAAAAGATATCCAATAGCGGTCCACGAGATTGTGATCTCGAACGTAAAACTTCTGCAGTGATGACTTCCAAGTTATGGATAATATACCAAATTTAAGCAGCCTATTTATGAACAACAAAGTTTATGAAGGAAGTCACTATATCGACCACAGGCCTTTGAGAAGCAAATGAGTTTAGGGTTGTAATCTCAATATTCCGGCGCCGTAGGAATGTTGCTGCAAAGAAAAGGAAAGGTGCCTATTTGAAAAGTGAAGTATACAGCTTAGTTTGTAGTCTACATCTTAATTTTACAGTTGTTGTTTTGTTGTCAATTTCAAATGAAGATCAAGGAATGAGGCCGATGTGGAAGTTGAACCATAAAATTTGCTTCCGGCCCTACGTTCTTGATTTTTTTCTTCGCAAAACATCAAATAGCAAGAAAGAAATACACCATGTTAGTATTGAAAAAAAAGAAGAGGCCCACAGATGAAGATGACCGACCCAATTACAATCATGGGTGACATCAGGAGTCCCTAAACATGAACGAAATTGTTGGTCGCGAAAATACAGAACATCCATTATGAAACATTATGAAAGGTCACCAACCGTTGAAATTTATTACTTTATATGGCCAATCTTATGGGCCTTCATTGTATGTGATTCCGATGTCTCTAGAAAAAAAATCAATTATCAAAGTGTAATTTCAAAATAAAAGTTTCACACTTAAATCATCCTGCAATCTGATCCTTTCCAAACTTTAAAACGAATAGATCTTCATCATGTTTAAACTTACGTCTTGAATTTGACAAAAAATATCAATTCAGTCAACATGGGGAGTAATATTCTTACTTCTTACGTTTCACAGTTAATTTATCATTTACGAGTCATTTGAACTTTCTCAATAGGCCTAGTTATGAACCCTTCTTTTTGACTATTCCTGGATTATGAGTTTATTATTTCATGTATTTTTTATTTGATTCAATTTTTGTAATATACAGCAAAAAGTAGGACTAGCAAAACATATAAATAAACATAATTAAGATAAAATAAAGCTAAGAAACATAATTCAACTAATAAATAATCAATTTTGAGAAATTATAGTTCATGTGTATTGGTGTTTACAAACATAGCCGACTGAGTATTTATGGTCAATGACCTTTGATTACTTGAGGTCAGACAAATCTTTTACAAGCCCATTCTTACACTGGGTTAGGTTTTCAGTACTAAAAATTTTGTCTTCTTCACCTTTTAACCGCTTTTTCAGTGGCATTAAAGACTCTTTCTTGGACTCAGTATAACAGAAAGCGAACTATAACTTGCGACTTTGCATTGTACGCTTGATCAATTACATGAGACCTTCCGATTGTCCTCAGATCTTACATTCAAATTGAGCTTAGGCCACACCAATTTAATTTCTTGTTCGTCGGACCCGCCCGCACGTATTTTTTTAAAAGTGAAATAAAAATAAAAATAATTTTTTCCCGTATTCCGCTCCATTCCGTTCCGAACTGAATTTTAAAATTAGATTCTCGCTTCCTGTTCAGAAAAATCTGATCACGTTTGCTGACAAGATCGAAAGTTTACTACTTTTACTTGATACATTTTGTAAAATATTTCATGGTAAATGCCTGCATATTCAAAAAGTATTATGTTTTAAGCAGTAGACATTCCTCAGAGATTTTTGACGCCGAAAGATCAACAACTTTTTTCAATCGTGCAGCGAGCTAAGGTCATGCCATCTTTTTACAACTTCCAAGAATGTGTCACGATGATTACTATGCAAATCATTGCCTGTCAGCTTTGAAATATTGAAAAACTTGGTATGTTATTTTAACAATTTCCACGTTGTGCTATGATACCTTCTTCTTTGTACCATGACACCCTTGAACTGAATTAAAAAAAAACGAAACACTGATAAATCTGACCTTTTCTGCAGACAAGTTTTATGAAAGGAAGCACGAAAATTTATTGCACCTGTGATCAACACATAAACTGATCACAGCAGGTGTTCTGGTGCTTGGCATGTATGCTGATTATGACCAGCATTCTGAGTATGTCAAGGATTCATCTAGGGTATATCACGAAGTGTATTTTTTTTTGTATGTCCTGCATATGTGATATCATGACAATCATTTTTATATTCAAACGAGACTCAAAATAATGGAAACATGTTCTTTGTCATAGGCAGGGATGTTGACAGAAAGAGTTAAGTTGGTGCAGGGTACTGTCTGTCTTGTACTATACTTTCATCATCTTGCTTGTTCTGCATACATTTATATGCAAATTAGGTAGTGTTTGCAGTATAATCCTCACTGTTGTTGCCCATATTTGATATAAAAATTATCCTGATCACGTCAGTCTGATTGTTAAATTTAACCAAGATTTCAATTTGACATTTGGCCTTCCAAACGTTTTGATTTTATCTGCAATGAAGAGACATAAGTTGTCGAAATGCGCATATGCGGAAATTCACAGTAACCTCGGTATTTAGTCATTTGTGGCAATCTCTGCAGCAATTGTTACAAACTCGTTAATGCCTCTGCATGGTAGACTGGAATTCCTTGAAGTTATCCCTATTCGAGTACTTATAATTAGGTGCTGGCCCATGCATAGACAGAATTGATACATGTAGTTTGGAATTTACAATATTCCATGCCTTCATGCAGTGATTGCCCTTAAGTTATTTTTTGCTGGGTTGGTTGTGCTTTACATACATGACATATACATTTCTGATTTTTTTGTTACTTCCTGGGTCTCTAAACAATTAATATATAATTTTTGTCAGTTTTGCAAATGTTTTCATTTTATCTGGGCTGTAGAGATATAATTTGTCAAAATGAGTTCTGATTATTTTGAGGCGAGTACCAAAACACAGAGGCGAGCGGGTACTTTATTTTTTCTAATTTATTTTTTTTTCAGAAAACATATCAAATATTTAATTGAATTAGTTGGTCTTACCTCGTAGGAACTTTAAAATGGTGCCATATATCTCAGATACATTTGAATTGTATGACACATCAATCTATTCTGTCTTGATTATATTTTTGGATTTCAACATAAAAAAAAAATTCTTATCGCTCGCTCGCCCCAAATTTTTAGGCCCAAAAGTCCGAAGAACAAGAAATTAAATTGGTGTGGCCTTATCATAAGAGATATTAAGTATAGTATCATCAGTATTTTATGGGTGCAAAATTTAACCTCTGTTGTCAACTGGTACTTTTACATTGTGAAACATGATACTAGTTCTGCGTGAGTATTGTTATCCCCGCACTTTCGAAGAAAGTTCGGGGATACTGTTATACCCTCCATCTGTCTGTCCGTCCGTCCGTCACACTTTTCTTGTGACTCAAACTCCTACATTTTTGGATTTACGGATTTAATTTTGTTGTAGAGTTTGTAGATGAGCAATAAGCTTTCGTATTTTTGATATTGCTCTTGGTGGAAACAAGAGGCCCCAAGATGCCAATTTTTACACATGTGGCATGTTACACAAACTCCTACATTTATGGATTTATAGATTTTATTTTGTTGTAGAATTGTTGCATATAGTCTGTAGATGCGCAATAAGCTTTCAGATTTTTTAATCTTTATCTTGGTGCAAACAAGAGATCCAAGATGTTGACTTTGACAAAGGCCCAAAGATGTGGATTTTGACACAAATGGCATGTGACATAAACTCCTCCTATATTTTTGAATTTAGGGATAAAATCTTTATGCAGCATTGTTGCATACAGTCTGTAGATTGGCAATAAGCTTTCGGAATTCTGATTCCGGTTCCAACTTTGGAAAATTTCCTGAAAATGTCAAAGACTCATATTCTTTGCAATTTGAGCATATAATTATGAATTTTAGCAATTGTTTGATAGAAAATAAGATTTTGAATAAATAGAATTCTAAAATGCGATTCCAATTTTGATTAACTTCCTGAAAGTCTAAAAACCACTTATTATTTTTTGGAATTCTACCTAGCAACCACACTAAAATAATTTGTTAAGTTTGAGACAAACACTTTTACTTAATGGGTTTCAAAAATATTTGATTCCGATTTCGGTTAAATTCCTGAAAAATCTCAAAGACCACTTATTTTTTTAATCAGAATCTAATATTTTTGAAATCCATTTAGTAAAAATTCGACACGAAATCTCGTAAATGCAATTTACATTTTACATTCGTTCTACGATGAATGTTAAATCGATGACTGGTCCCATGTGACTTTATTATCGAAAGATGGACTGATACATGTATTTCTTGTCAATTAACCTGTGCGCTGAAAAGCTGTTACATGTGAATAAATCGACTAAGAGCATCAGTCGTTGCCGCACAAACAGAAAAGTGAAATTATACAGCGTCTTACTCCAACTCCATGGATGTCTCGAACCATCATCCTACGTGTAAAGATCAGCCTAGTACTTAGCTTTTTTATATAGAACTTCTGCATGCAAAACTAGGGTTCACTTGATATTAGTTTTTTTACAATGGGTTGTGTGTAAAGACTTCTTTTTTATGTTGTGGTATTATATAGCAGTTTTGAGCTATCAGCAAATTTGTAACATAGAAGTAACTATGATCATTTTCATAAGAGATTGAGAAAGTATTGCAAAAGGTATATTTTGTCTCAAAAGCTACCGAGTCAGGGATATGTTAAACAATTAATAGATATGGAGTAAATGCATGTAAGACAAAATCTCTTTAAATAAATGTTGTTTTGGCCTATGACTATGACAACATCGGCGTTCCATATGTTCCATATGACAAAACGACATTCTCATATAGAAATGATGTCTCATGTCTACATGGGTTTAACATTATTTACCGATTTTAACTCTTCAATACAAGACTTTCGAGGTAGGAACTCTCGTGTAATTAAAGGCGGAAACGATCGCCTCAAATATCAGTTAGACGGAGTGACTGGGGTCTTGACCTGGATTCTTGACCTATTAGAAAAAATAAATATTACATAAAAAATATTTATGGAATTGAAGTGTATAGTTATAATTGTTCCTACATGACAATTCTTTAACTTCATTTTAATTGACGAAAAACAAGAGCTACAACAGATTCAATATAAACCACCTATAGCTCAACAGTGTCCACTAATTAGTGATTCCTTCTCTATGAATTGATGTATTGATTTTTTCGTACAGTATTAGAACTTAAATTCGGTTTTAACACGACTCAGAAGTCCCATATTGATCGATTGACTTACAGTGTGACGGAGTAAGGCATGCTTAATCTTCCGGAGCACCTGAAGCCACCCCCGATATCAATTGGAATTCACACTATAAGTGCTTCAGTTATGAATGTTGTATTTATATTTTCGTAGGTTTTGTGTATATACGATAAGGGATCGACCATTTAACCTGAAAAGGGGGGGTTATAGTTTTTTTACTGGACAGAAATTTTTTTTGGAAAAAATTAATTTATTTTTTCCACGTGAATCAACAAAATATTCTTTTTCAAAATTTATATTATTTTTTCGGCAGAAAACATCCTTCAGATTTTTTTTTCATCATTTTAGCAGCCAAAATATTTTTTCACATAAAATCAGCTCCAAAATATTTTTTTTNCCCCCCCCCCCCTTTTCAAGTTAAATGGTCTACAATGGCTGAAAATCACAATAACATGTGCAAGCAACATAAAAAGAAAGAAAGAGGTAAATGTAAACAACGATAGGAACTCAGGACAAGCCATGTCTTTTTTTCTGTGTTCTCATTGTTTGCCTCTTCTCTGGACTTTTTAGTGAATAACATGTATTTTATTTCCTTGGTATTCTACCGCCATTATCTTTAAATTCCGTCATTACATTGTGTATTGTTCTTAAAGTATTACAAAGAAAAATGTATTGTCATTACAACGGGAGAATATCTTTTTGATACATTTGTAGAGTGATTAAAATGAGAAAATGAGTTGTTTCGCAGAAAAAACTATTACAAGTCATATATTTTGTTAGGGAATTAATGAAGATTTGTTAAATCTTTGTCCTCATGCATGAACCAAGACTTGTACATAGATAATCCTATATTAAGAAAATCCTCATGAATTGTAAATTTTCCCATTACCTTTATTTATATCCCGATTCTTCATATTCTCAATGGACATACAAGCATAGAATTAGCCAGTCAAGATCAAACACCTTAAATTACATATTCAATTCATATAATACCCCCTTTTTATCACTTTCATGTTTATTTCGTAGTTATAAACTGATATAATTCTATCTTTAAAACCACGTAAACATTGACATATCTAGCATATTATTTAACAAAATAATTGGAGGAGGAAGCTGATATGCTGTTTTAATTTGGAAACGTCTTTATCGGTAATTTGTCTGAATTTCCTTTGATCTACAGAGACTGATAATTCAAGTATAACCGAACTGGACATTATCACGAAATTATTAGGTCACTGTGAAGGCGTCACGTGCGGGTTGCTAAGCTGACGTCACGTTTCGTACTATTTGTAGACGTTGAATAAAGAATGCATTTTAATTATTACAATAAACAATAGATTAACTTTGCTTAAATAGAAATTTCAGTTTAAATTCAATTTATTTTAGAGGTCTATTTATCATTTTTGAATTACCGATAAAAGAAATATAGGAAATTTTGTTTTTGATACAGAATTTATCACGGCTCACTTGATACTGGCCGTGATAAAGTCCGCATCAAAAACACAATGTCCTATATTCCATATTTCTCAGTCCCCGTGGTATTAGATTTTGTGAAAGAAGCCCTCGAAGCGTGAAAGTTGTTCATTATGTCAAATCAGCAAGATCAGTTGACGTATTTTTGAAAACTAGTCTGTATATTTTATTTCAAATGTCCTGATCTGTAATCATGTTGGTTTTGATTTTATCTGCACTGATGAGATATAAGTTGTCGAAATGTATGTCGAAATTTAATTAACAGTAACTCCGTTATTTAGCTATACATCCTGTCCCACCAGGATTATCCGATCAGCTGATCTTCATCTCGCGTCGTGATTGGTTAAAATAAATAATTATATATCGTTGAAAATCTAGTATGAAACATAATCTCGACCGAAGGTTTTGACACGAGATTTTCATCTAGTGTTTTGATTTTTTTTTAATTTAATAATTACATTACATCGATATAAAGAGTTTACGCGATGAAACTTCTTACGAAATCAAATCTCGACCAAGATGAAGGATTTTGACACGAGATTTTTATCTTTTGTCATGATGGGTTAAAGATAATTGTTGAATCTCGGTGAATACTGACAATCTCGATCGAGATGGAGGGTTTTGCGCGAGTTAGAAAGTGTTCGATGCCTAGATAATAGGTTTGTAACGAGATACTAGGTTTGTCGTTCGGAAAAACTAAGTTTCTCGAGCAAGTTTTCAATCTCAGCGAAAAACCCTTAATCTCGATCCCGATCGAGATGATGGGTTTTTGAGCGAGAAACCTAGTATCTCATTCGAGAAACCAGGTATCTCTTCAAAATACTATATTTCTCGAATTTTTATGACTATGGCGTGCCATAAATATGTAAGTTTATTAACATCAAAACAGTTTCCTTGAACTCTTTGCTATTTATGTATGATCGATTTTCAGTAGATATATATCTAATGCATTTCATGAAATTGAATTTCATTTACTGTTTTTGTATTAATTTATTTTCAGAATTCTTGGTCGTCATCGCAATGAGATGGATCGTTATAATATGTCTATATAACAGATGAAAATGGTCATCTTTAAATATATCAAGAGCTATTACTGGATTGACTTATACCGAATTTGGCACTTCAACGGACTATTCATCTACAGTGTGACGGATATCATTAGTGAAGCCGGTCTTGCTTACATACGCTTCTTGGAGTAATTGTAGTATGCTTTGTTTGTTTCGTCTCCACCATGTATGTTATCCTTATATTGCACTGTATTCTGGCACCAGAGGCCGAAGTGGAAGAAATATGGTTTAACGCATTGGGAGAGACGGATAACTTTTTCTCGCCTAGGGGATCGAGATATTTCGTGATTTTGGGGGTGTGAGATATTTTTCTTCTCACTTTTGAGACAGTTAGTTCCTATGTGAGCCTCGTGCATTCTATGATGTCATTGAAACCCTCTTGAAAAGGAAAGATAGGCTGATCTCAAACCCTCAGGCTAAGATATCTTTTGTCCATCCCTCGGCAAGCCTCGGGACGGAATGATACAGTAGGGTGCAGACATAACCTTTCGTCCAAGTCAACTTGGGGAGCAGTCATGAGAACAGTCCTAAGTTAACTTGAAGTTAACTTGGAGCAGTCATAGAATCCTGACTGCTCTGTTCAGTCATAGAGCCTGACTGCTCTGACCATGCAGTCATAGAGCCCTGGCCACTCTAACCTGTCATAGAATCCTGACAGCTCTGATTAGTCGTATAGCTCTAAACAATACAAGAACTGTAAATACTCACAATTTAATACAGCGATGGATACATCCCACATTCCCTACCACATGCACACGATTCACACGACGAACGCACAATTTTTTCACACGTTGATTGCAATTTTCTTCAATTTTGCGTAATTTAACAGAAAAGGGTCACTTTTATGTATTCAAAAATTGTATTACTGTAAATTTCAGTCATTTTGAAAAAAATAATCAATTAGATGAATAAATGAATAAAACTGAATAAAAATCAGTCCTGCAAACAGCCACACACATTAAATATCAGGAGAGGTGCATATTTCATTTTCATGTTATAATGATGTACCCACAATACTGAAACTTGGCGTAATTTATCTAAAATATATGAGAAAAGGTAGAGCTTATTCATTCCATAATGTACCTATGCCCGCAATACTACAACTTGTTGTAATTTAACCTGAAAATATAAGAAAAAGCAAATTTTCTTCATTCGATATTATATCGATGCCTGCAATACTTTAAATTTCTGTAGTTTAACCTAAAATATATAAAAAGAAAAATTTCTTCATTCGATATATTATAGCGATGGCCCAATACTACAACTTTCTGTAATTTAACCTAAAATATATAAGGAAAAGCAGATTTTCTTCATTCAATATTATATCGATGCCGGCAATACTTCAACTTGCTGTAATTTAATCTAAATATATAAGAAAAGGCAGATTTTCTTCATTCGATATTATATCGATGTCCGTAATACTTCAACTTGCTGTAATTTAACCTAAAATATATAACAAAAGGCAGATTTTCTTCAGTCAATATTATATTGATGCCCGCAATACTTCAACTTGCTTTAATTTAATTCAAAATATATAAGAAAAGGCAGATTTTCTTCATTCGATATTAAATCGATGCCCCGCAATACTTAAACTTGCTGTAATTTAACCTAAAATATATAAGATAAGGCAGATATTCTTATATCGATATTATATCGATGTCCGCAATACTCCAGCTTTCTGTAATTTAACCTAAAATATATAAGAAAAAGTAGATTTCTTCATTCGATATTATATGTCTCTGCCGCAATACTCCAACTTTCTGTAATTTAACCTAAAATGTATAAGAAAAAGGCAGATTTTCTTCATTCGATAATATATCGATCCCCGCAATGCTTCAACTTGCTATAATTTAACCTAAAATATATAACAAAAGGAATATTTTCTTCATTCGATATTATATCAATGCCTGCGATACTTCAACTTGCAGCAATTTAATCTAAAATATAAAAGAAAAGGCAGATTTTCTTCATGAATAGTATAGCCCAAAACATGTGATACTCTATATGTTAATATGTTAATATTTTTTAAAGATGTAAAGTTTCATTTGTAAATATCAATCTTATCTTTTAAAAAATAGAAATAAGGGGACGACCAGTTCATTTTCAGGGGTGGGGATTGGGCGATTTTGTAAATAAATAATTGTATCTTGGTCCCAGCTGGGACTTATATTAGTCTAAAGTTATTTGTTCGAAATTTTCCTGAAAATAAACAATTTTTCTAGCCAAAGAAAACGGGCAAATAGTTATAAAATGTGGACTTTTAAATGAAAATAGTAAACGCACATTACACGATACAAGCAATGAACGGAGAACGTTACACGATACACGCTTTACACGACGAGTGCACACCAGGCATACGATGAGCGCTAACTTGGGAATGTTGAACGTTTCCATTGCTGTAATAGCAGTCAAGGCTCTATGACAGGTCGGAGCAGTCAGGATTCTATGACAGGTTAAAGAAGTCAGGGCTCTACGACCAGAACAGGTCAAAGTAGTCGGGATTCTATGACCAGAGCAGGTCAGAGCAATCAGGGCTCTAGAACAGTTCTAAAGTTAACTTAGAGTAGCTTTTATGACTGCTCTATGACTGGTCTAAGTTAACTTGAAAACGGTCCTAAGTTAACTTACAAGAGCTTTTATGACTGGTTCAAGTTAACTTGGCGAGAGGTTATGTCTGCACCCTACTGTATCTTAACCTTTGGGCTTGAGATCAGCCTATCTCACCTTTTCCCTTGGGATAGATACTTTATGTCTCAACAGCCAACATCACGTCATTTATTGACTATCCGATAACATCCTGAGTTGAAAAAAAATGAGAACCGAAGCGTAAATCAAAAACGAATAATGTAAGAAAAAATGAAATCCTTTTTTAGTGTTATATATATGAAATTCTTTTATCGAAATATTTATAATTGTATCAGGATACTGATACATAAGTCTCCCAAACGAACTCCCATATCAGACTTCAGAACTGTCGACTCCGTTCAACTTCTTTCATTTCTGAGCACTCAGAGTTTTCTGACTTTCCCGCAGTTGTCATGGCAATGGCCGTAATTTTGAAAATTTTGAGACTAGAAACCAACTCCTAATATGCTTTACAACCTTCTTGTAAAGTTTTGTTAAATTCTGAACTCTTTTAATTTTTCCGCGTTTTTGGCGCTTCCATGACAACAGTCGCCATTTTGAAATTTTTTAGACTGAAAACAAATTCCCTGGTTACTATACAACCTTTCTGTAAGTTTTCATGCAATTCTGAGCACTTTTGATTTTCCCGCCTTTTTGCCATTTCCATGGCAACGGTCGCCATTTTTATCTTTTTTAGACAAAAAACAAATTCCCTGGTTGCTATACAACCTTTCTCTTAGTTTTCATGTAATTCTTAGCACTTTTTAATTTCCCGCCTTTTTGCTATTTCCATGACAACGGTGCCATTTTGAAAATCGACAGTCCTTCTTGCACAACTAGACATTGGTATCTATGTTTTTGCTAAGTTTCATTCAGATCTGTTGCGTGGTCACCAAGATCTGCCTAAGACAAATTGTCAAACAGCTTCTGTCAATTTCTCGCCTTTTTGCCGTTTCCATGGCAACTGTGCCATTTTGAAATTCCATAAACGTGCCTGCACAACTAAACATTGGCATCTATGTTCCTGCTAAGTTTCATTCAGATCTGATGCATGGTCACCGAGATCTGCCCGAGGCAAATTGTCAAACAGCTTTTGTCGATTTCCCGCCTGTTTGCCGTTTCCATGGCAACGGTGCCATTTTGAAAATCCATAGACCTTCCTGCACAACTAGACATTGTCCTTGATAAATTGGAGTTCTCTACGTATCGTGTGCGTTTTTGTCACATGTACATTCACTCCATATCTTTTCATTTTTCCTATTGATATCTATATTCCTGCTAAGTTTCATTCAGATCTGATGCTTGGTCTCTGAGATCTGCCCTGGACAAAATGTCCCAAAATTTCATCGATTTTCCCGCCTTTTTACCGTTTCCATGGCAACATGGCATTTCGGATGTTCATAATCTGCGCCGCTCAACTACACACTGGTATCCATGTTCCTGTCAAGTTTCATCAAGATCAATTGAGCGGTCTCCTAGATATGGCCCGGACAAAATCTGATGCGGAAAGAATAATAATAATAACTAGATTTGCAATTGCAAGCAATAGCTGATGTCACCCCAGACTCCCCATTCGACCATCCCACGTTGTTCGCAACTGCAAAATCTACCTAGAAACAATTTTCGTTGAAATCCAACAAAGTTGAAATTTCGACGTAATTTTGCCGCCATCTTGGAAATGGCGTCCATTTTGAATTTATTTTTTATGGAAAGCACAACTCCTTATACTGATCTGACTTCTTACCAAGTTTAATTGAATCAAGCCATCAAAAAACAATCCTTTTCGGACAAAATTTATTGGAAGAAGAAGGAGAAAAAGAACGAGTGATGATATGTTTGCATGCAAACACAAGTCACCCAAACCAAATTCCATACTCAATTGCTCTTTGAAAAAATGCTGTGTTGTATATTTAACACCAATGATTGTAATTATTTGTTCTGAATTTTTTTTTTATTCTTCATATAAGAATTAGTTTCTTAAGTTCATTATGTTTTTGTCTATCAGTGCTATTAGTGCTTTGATTCACAGGTCAAAATTAATCTGGATTGCATCAGAAAGTTGCGTCATAATGTTTTCATTATTGATTCATCGTAAAACCAACATTCCAAGCTTAATTTTTGTATTTATTGATACTTTGACATGAAATAAAGTATGTGGTGTGACCTTGACCTTTGACCTTAACCTCAATTTGAAGGTTCCGTCTTCCTGAACATTTTGTATGTTGAATGTCTTTTTGTATCTTCAATGGTATTTGAGCTGTAAGCAAAAAAAAACCGAAATTCGGACAAAAAATCAATTTTTGGTCCATAGGCCCAAAACGGTTGGTCCAATAATTTTGGACCCATGTAACAAATGTAGATCTCAACAAGATACACATTTCCCCGTTACATTTAATCAGTTATCTATTATGGTTTATGAGATAATCCAATAAAAAAGTCTGAGGTCAAAGTTCAAAGTGACCAATGACCTTTGACCTTGGCATTTTTCAATGTAACACATATCACCTAAGTTGAATGGGAAAGGTTCCAGGTTTCTATTTCTTACCGTTTCCGAGAAAAAAAACATGTTTTAAGATATGACGAAATTTTTAAGGGCATAACTCATGAACGGTTCATCATAGAGTTTCGGTCCAAATGTAACAAAGGTCCGCCAGGACCTAATAAACATTTTTGTCATTACATATTATCAGCTAATATCTGTTACACTTTTCGAGATAATCCAATCACAAGGTTTGAGGTCAAAGTTCAAAGTGACCAATGACGGTGGT
>MJUU01046163.1:124469-152625 GCA_002080025.1 Modiolus philippinarum | reverse complement strand
ATTTTTGTACGGTGGTAAATATTTTTGTTCGTTCACGAATTACAGTGAAAACGCACAAAAAAAAAACGGTCTTATACAGTAAGTACACGTATATGCATAGTCCTGGTACCGAATAAAAATGGAACCCTACAGGACGAGCGCCGAAGAAAACGTATTTTTAACGGTAACGTACCAGACGAGTTACCGAATAAAACGAATTGAATAATAACTATGCTATAGTTCTTATCGTTGTGTACGTTTGTATTTTGTCTTTTTATTGTTTTTCTTGTGCAGTTCCCTAGTAGATTGTGGCATGTGATTGTAATTTTTTACCATTGTAAGTGTTTCTTGTTATCTTTGCTATATCAAACCTGTGTCTTTTGATCGTCCAACAACTTATTTTACACAGACAATCATTACGGCGTGCTTGACCCATAAAATTCATTTTCTCAAAATGTCACCGAATAGAAAAGCAAGAGAATGGTTTAAGAAAAGAACTGTCGGGTCACAGATAACATTCTTCACTAACGACCAAAAGCGAAAATTCCAGTGAAGAGATCGAATTAAAGTTATACAGCCTTTATAGTAGCGGATGCCCTTAAACGGCGACAAAACAGACAATTCTTTAATTTTGATGTTTTGAGAATATTTTAGAAAAATATTACAATATAAATACAAATAAACAAACGCTGCATTAGTCTTGCAATTACTAAATTAAAGAAGCAACTTTAAAAGGGTAGTGTATATATAGCACCTTCTATTGAATGATCACATCATAAGCAATCGTTGCAAATTTCGTTTTAAGCAAAAAGAAAATTGTAAAAGTAGGTCACATTTTAAAAGGTAAAAAAGACAAAATAAACAAAGAAAAAAAATAATAAAAGACTGGCTGAAAACAAAAGAAAGGAACAGAAAGTATGGCTCAAATTATCGGCCTAATGGCCTCGAACTAGGACAATCGGATAAATTCTGTTATTCTTCAGTGGTTCAAGTTTCTCTCGTTCTGGCTGGACCATAATTTTGGTTTTCAGTCCGGTTGCCACACAGTTTCTGTTCTTAGCTATTTTTTCTTCTTTTTGAAAATAATATTTTATAGTTTGTGCTTATTATCTTTTAATTGTGACCTACTTTGACGATTCTAATTTTTTTATTACATGTTAATTTTGGCCGTTGCATAACATATATTTTTTATAAATTTATTTTATTCGGTGCTCGTCCGGTTGGTTTCCGCAGTAAGTCCGGAACTTGAACGGTTTATCCGTTATCTCTTCGGTAAAAGTCCGTTTTACCAAATTAATCTACTGTATATGAAAGAATACAAGACGGACAAGTACAGAATGAATAACGTATATACAACGCATGAGAACCGAACAAAACGTAAGCCTACCGTACATTCACCGGACATTTTCTGCGGTATATATCCGTTCCAAGTTTTGAACATGTTCAAAATTTTTCACCGTACAAAACGGACATCACCGTACTTGTACCGTATTCACCGGATAAAGAACGGACGACAAACGTATAGAACGGAGACGAACGGACATAATTAAATTTTATACGTTCGGTGTCGTTCGTCTAGTGTAAGAGGGGCTTTATATATGACTTAATTGGTGATCATTATCGATGTTTGCGGTATGCATCTACATTTTTGTTCGCAATGTTGTTTAGCTAATTTAAACACCATGCGATCTTATAAATGTCTGTTTAAACAAGTCTATTATTTTTCATTAAGGCTACCTCGATTCTGAAAATAGAACTTTTATGATTTAATAGTAACACAATTTCTATTTATATGTTTTAGAACTTTTTTCTGTTATTTCCAAAGTTAATCAAAATAGAGGACATATGATTTACATCAAAGCATAAATTTCAATCTCAGCTAGGTGAAAATTTAATTCCTCCATCTGAACAAGTTTTACATATCTTCCGCTAACCATAGGTTGAAAGAGAAATATAATGAGTTGTCCAGGAGTAGCCGGACCTGGGAAGTATGCCGCTAGCTGCATAGAGTCGTCTAAAGTGTCACCAATTAAAACACTCATGGTTCGTAGCCTGAAACCTACAGTATAAAGAGATATTTATTAATACTTATTTTAAGTTAATTGACAGTAACTTCGGTATTTTGTTCTTTATTTCCACTGGGTCGATATCACTGTTGGTGGACTGTAAGTTCTAAAAGGTACTCACCAACCCAGTGATCCAGTACCTCGGTCCTGGCCTGAAAACCGATTTATTTTAGAAACTGACAGTACTTAAATAACAAAATTCTGTATAAAACTGAGGAGTATCTCCTTCATGCAAAGCTCTGTCCTTAACTGAGTTTGACTTTCAATATACACCCTTTTGATTATTTTTCTCAATCGGGGTTCATACATCTTTCGATATCTTGATTTCCAATGTTTGGATTTTATTTGCATTGATGAGACATAAGTTGTCGAAATGGCCATATGCAGAAAGTAAATTGACAATAACTTTGGTATTTAGTTATTTTATTCTGCTTGCTTATCCTTCATTTGTATACAGATTTGTTTTTTGTAATTCTAATTTATGTGAAATTCTAATTTAGAAAAAATATATTAACAATACATAATGATATATACATTTGCACATGTGTTCAGTCATCAGACACGAAATTCACCACAATTTAAAACAGAAATAGTTACCAGAAATACCAAGCAAAATAGTATTCATTATGTTAAACTTGTTTTTAGCGTGTCAATACTGTGTGATCATAGTGTAGTGTGTTTTTCATTTTTTACATTAAAAATACGCATTTTGTACTCACATTTGCCAGTTTATCGTTTCACTTAATGTACAATGAACTGCAAACAAGCTTCGCGATGGGTTGGTCCTTGAGAAACTTTCAACAAATTATTTGTAAGCAAAAATGTAACGTTTACTTCCATTGGCTTGTCGATAACAACAAGGCGGGGCTTGTACTGAAGTGAGAAACCATAATTTAGAACGTGCACGTGATTTCTTTTTTAGCTTGTTCATTGTTGTTGTAGATAAAATTTTAAACTGTCAAAAGTTTTTACCGAAGTTTTCATAAAAGTTTTATTCTTAAGACTCATTAAATAGTTATCAAAATAAAATATTTTTTTCCGATAAATATAACAGCTTTCTGACGTATGTGTGAAACATGACGAAAAATAACCGGCATAACTAGCAAATCTCTGTTACATAGGCAAAATATTCATATTTTAAAATATTCTTGTACAAAACAACAAAGTCGATAAATCTCTAGAGGTTGAAGATATTTCTCCAGAATACGAATAAATTATACATTTTTTACGTAACACAACATCGACCGATGGTATTACATTTTTTTTGGAGAGACCACCAAGGACTATGGTAAGCTTGTTCCATTTAACTCGGTGATTTTAATGAGGTTGAAGGGCTCATAGGTTGAACTATTTTGGATCGTGGCGGAAATCTTTGATTTTACCAGTTATTTTTAGGTTGAAAAAAAAAACATGTTTAGAGAGTTTTGTGGTTGGCCATTATATTATAATTGTCTACAGGAGGGGGTAGTTGGGTCTACTGACAATTAAAAGGATTGTTCTATAAAACGGGGATCAACATCTATAATTATCTTTGCTTGTGTCAATTTCGATAATTATGTTGTTTTGTTTCATTCCAATTGTCGCACTAGTCCGGCCGGGTGGGTGAAGTTACTTTGAATATTTTTGGGTAGGGATATTCCAAATCGATCTCGAAAACATGCCCCGAATTTATATCCTCCCGTACGTAAAATATACCCCAAATTTATCTGATAATAACATTAAATTTAAAACCCGAATATCTTATTCAAAATACCATTGTTTTAACATGAAAATTATAAAAAAAAAGATCAAAGAAACAAAGCATGAAGTACTTTTATCATTGTACATTAAAAAAAATAATTCTATTGTCTCTAAATAATTGCTTTTTTAATTTATTTATTTTTATTTTTTTATTTTTTGGTACCAACATTATATAATTTTTTTCTTAATGCAAAATATACAAGTGGTTTAAAAACACACCGATTTTTTTAGATTTCATGCAAAAAAGATATACCCGAACTTTTGGCACATCCCCGTATATCAAAATAATGAAAGTTACCCCACTCGGGAGTTGTTCAAATCTCAAATGAACTATACCCAAAGTTTTTGCACATCCCAGTATACCATAATAATGGAAGTTACCTCCCCCGGGAGTATAGTTGTTGAACTTAGTGGGCAAGTGAACTTCTTTGTTTTCCCGTTTCACAACGTTTAACTGATTTAATATCCGTCCTACTAATATAAACAAATGCGAAGGAGTCTGACCCCCTTGAAAAGATCCACGAATTTCAATGACACTTTATTCAGAAATACGCGAACAAATCTTACCTCCGTAGTTTTCAATTCGAATACGTAGACAGCTTTGGTCGACCTGAATATGCAAGATGCCATGACCGAGCAAAACAAGTGATTGTGTGATTTTTATTTATTTATTTTTTATTATACTTGGGGGTTGGGGGGGAGAAGAGTGGAATATGCCTATCCACCAACATATTCCCCAGATCAGAATCCCACTGAAAACTGCTTCGTTAAAAATTTTTATACTTTTTTGATATCCTGGAATTCATCCCTATTAAGCTGAGTTCTCGGCGAACAGTTAAGGTAAGAAGAGTTCGCATATAATTGGTTTAGTCCGGTTTGATAATGTTTAGGTACGTTTTTTGATATTTGAACATTACCTATACCTAAACATTAACCAGCTTAATAGGGTGGAATTGCAATCTAATTCTTTGGCGTACGCGTAGGATGCTAATGAAAGCTTTGTCTCAAAACAAACTACAAGATCTAGTTGGAATTTACAGTCATGCAGAATATTTAAATATTTGAGCTATACCATATCCAATATTCACCGGAAGACCAAACCTTCGAAAAAGTCGGTCTCAATTGGGCTCCGGAAAAAAGAGGGAGTTCAAGTCGATTTTCAAAAAAAATATTTGCCTAAATTCTGCACGAGATTGAGGGGGGTCCAAAAAAGGGGAGGTTCAAAACCCTAGAACTCCCGTCTCTAACTCAGCTAATGATATTCATCTTTTTTTGGGTAAATATTTAATTTAAAAAACTTTTCCAACCGCATATTTTATCAACAAAATTCAAGCATCTGAACTGCACCAAGGTAGGATTTTTTTTTTCAATATTACATATGAGATCTATTTCAATAGGCAGTTCCAGAATAAAAAGTGGTTGTTGCAATTGAGTTCAAGAAGAAGAAATTTTGCCTAATTTCTGGAAGAAATGAATAAAAAGGGGATTTACCCTCAAAACCATGAATCAGCCAATATACATGTATATCAGTTGATTATCTTTCTAGCAATTTTTTACCACTATTCTTCCATTTGTATTGATTAATTTATATGGTAGTATTTCACGTGCTATTGTTTTACTATTGGTAGTAAAACGTAAATTAAATTCCATTTCCTTATTTGGTCATTGCTATGGTCAGAAAATACGATTGGTTGTATACATATTTTGCTACCAATGAAAATGGTTGTAACAACTTCGAAAGAGTTTTATTGAGCACGTGAATAATTTGTTGACGTGTTTGTGCCAAACGTGTCAACGCTAAACTTGAACGCAGTTCATTGTATAAAATACCTCCCGCTGGAAAAACCGTTTTTTCAGAATTTTATATTGCTTGTAGAAATTTAATTCACTCCGTTTTTGACGTTTAATACTGTAGACTTGGCCTTTTTGCGAAGTGGCATACCAAAACCTTTTCGTGTGGCTATAATATTCGCGGTTCTTCGAATTTGAATTTAAAATGCTAACTTTGTAATTAAAGTATTCGTGTGGGGGTTATATTTGCGTAAAATTCACAAACGCGAAGTAAGCGAAAATTACCCCCACACGAAAATTTCCACGTTTACAGTATCATATGTTTTAGATTAAGGTACATGTCGCAAATATCAAAACATTACAACTTTTTGCGGCTTTCAGATCATGTTGGTTCTCTTCTAATATGCCAAAATATTTCTGTTTTATAGTCTCTCACTCTCTTGTGAAATTATTGTGGACATCATTATGATATCAAAAATAGAAGAAACGACCCTTAATGAAAAATTACTACAAGGTCGATATTTTATTAAATGCGATAATTTCCATTTTTTATTCTTTTTCGTATAATTAAATCAATTTTACAGCAAGTATAAGCTTTGGTAACGTTGGTATTTGTATTCTATAAGGGTTTGTCGTAAAAATGATGTAAAATTCTAATTCTTGAATACCGTTTCATACATTTAGTAGATACCAAATGTATGAATGTATGTACCTGTTATGAAACAAAAATGGTTGCCTTGTTCAGTGGACACCATTTGAAAATGTTGCAAATAGTTATATAAGGGTCTGTATACTAACCATCCCAGTTTCCAAGTTGTTTTGCGCCTTATCATTGATTTTGCAATTGTTATTTCAGAAGTTTTACGGTCGTATCAATTACATACAGATAACATATCGCTTCAATTTTCCCTTTTTCACAAATCAGAATACGCATCATTGAGTAGATCCAGGGTTTATTACCAACTAGAGAAACGGGTCTAGTAGTAATGCTTGAGAGAACAATGTTGAATGTTAGGGTTGTGCAAATGGACAGTGCGCGCACAACTCATGATTTTTTATTATAATTAACAGATTAACAAATTGCTACTGAGAAAGTTGTTTGTATTAGTAATGAAAGTGTGTGTAAGTCTGTGTCCTTCAGACTACATTTCTAATTTTTCGGTAAACTTCCCTCCATTTCCTTTAGACTTGTGCAATTTCTGATTGTATCCCTTTTATTTTAATTCAGTCTTGTTGATAATGCTTATATGTAGTTCCATCGCTTCTATATATTTAGATGACCTTGTAATTATGGCAAGCACTTAATTAGTGTTAATACTGTCATGTTGTTGTGTACAAACCATTTTATATTTACAGTTATTCAATACACTGCCCGACATTTTTAATTTATACATTTGGAGAGAGATAAACACAAGGCTTAGCATTGTTTCTCAATCAAAAATTGTTGTATTGTGTTTGTAATATGTGCTGTCGTTGTTGTTGAATAAATAAAGCTTAAACTAAATACTCGGAACATCACTCGTCCATTTCCATGAGAATCGAATAAAGGCACTTTCTAGACTAAATGCGGAAAAGGCCGAAGATGAACCGATTGATGCTTTACTCATTATTCTGTCATTTTATATTGATTATAGTTACCATATTGATCCATCCTGTTATAGATATCTATCTGTGAAATTTTGTAAACTGTACCTAGATCAACCCACCAGTAAGCGTTGTACTCCTTTTCTGTATCAAAATACGTGGTGAGGTCATTGTCGAAAGCTTTTGACCATATACTTGTCAAGTCACCAGCCCATACTGAACTTGTCCCACCATTTATCATTGTTATCACTTTTAGAAAGGTACCTGAAAAAAAATCATTAACTTATATTTTGTCAATTGATTTTTCAAGACATAATGTGAACAGGAACATGAAGTATTGCAATATTAAATGTGTGATTGATTGATAGGGTTAAGTAAGATACGAAGATGGTAAACAGAAGTACATAAAATGCATGATGAGCGTTATTAAACAGAGTTTATAAAGCTGTGTGATTGACAAAACGCTCACACGGATGGGAAACTCAATGGTCTAAACAAAAAAAAACCGGCGCCCTCAAATCTGTGACTTACACTTTATAAGTGCAGTTCGAGAAAATCAAAGAATTTCACTCCATATAAATCTGTAAAATAAGTGTTAATCAATCAAAACCCCTTTTCATTTTCCATTTAACAATGGTAAATTAGTGTTTTTCTTTATTTCCGGATTTTAGAATTGCCCATAAGCGGCTGACAACATTAAACACGATTTCTGTCTTAAAAAGCAGACTTTTATATAGTTTTGATTATATTTTAGATCTTTTGACCAGTTTTACATGGAGTGACATTCCCCGATTTTCAAAAACAGGATCTGACACTTTGTAGTAATTAACTTCCTGCACTTGACTTCCTGGTAGTAAAATTCAGTTGAGACCACCGAGTTTCCCAGCCGTAGATCAGCTGGAGTACATTTAATGCTAAATCAATACCTGAGCACTGCTGGTAACGATACACTCTTTATACTGCAATTGCGCTATTGTATTGTATTAAGATGATATTTATACGTCTACTAGCAGTGCCAAAAATGACAACTTTCTATGTATTAATATTTTTATTGTTTGACGTCAACAATTACTCAATATTCCTATTTCATTAAACTAAAAAAAGGCTTGAAAATAGACACTGCAATTTATTCAATCATTTACAGATATAAATTAAAATAATCCATTTCCATTTGAGGCATTGTATAAAAATTTGAACGTGGTCTATTTCGTCGGTATTCAGGTGGTTCGGGTGTCTGAAACTGCGAATCCATCTTGCGCATGTGATGAAAATTGGAAACTTGCCATTGAAATGTTGTAAAATGATTTTGATATTTCATTGATAAAAGATAAAGTCAAATAAGAAACATTTATGCTGCGAGTGTTCACAATATTTCACCTTTTGAAAAACACTTATTTATTAAGGGAAGATAATTCTCAAGGAGTAACAAGGGGAAAAATAACATTTTCACGATTAAAAAAATAACAGTAGACTTCATATTTCCAAAATTGTTTCTTTAACACCTTTTATATTAAATTTTCACAAAATCTATCGTTTTATTTATATAAAAAATTATAAATTTCCCCATATAGACTATATTAAAAAGCTCAAAATTTTGCTATTTTCGGATCTTTTCCTGCTTATAAAAGAACAAAATTACAATAAGAACGTTGTTCCATTGCATCATTTTACCCTGTATTTGTGGAGATTTTGTCTCATGAGCATTTACAACATATTCCTTCATCACTTATATCATCAGAGACCCCGGGGTCTCTAAAGCTGGAATGGGTAACTTTTTTGACAAGTCAAATATATCGATGGGGTGCAATTTTCATCAATCTGTTATATCAATGGGTATATAATTTGGCATACCATTATTAAAATCATGTTTATGTTTAACTCGAATAATTCAATCCCTCTCCGTATCCGATTCTCTCCTTCTTTGAGGGAGCGATCGTAGTGAGTGGAATATAACGACTGGATTATTCGGGTTAGTTTATGTTGAATTTAATTTTAATTATTGAGATTAATTGTAACAAAAATTACCTAATTGTAAATTATATTACATTTTACAAAAACAGTGTCCAGTGTGCAATATTTGCACTGGCAACAATAAAACATAAATAGATCACTATATTTGATTGGGTCCGGATTTTCAACGGAAATATATGAATGGGTAAAATGAATATATATGAATGGGGGGGGGGGGTGTTTTGAAAATCTCAGCTCTACGTCTGTACGCAGAAGTATAGGTTGAGACCCCCGGGTCAAAGACATGAGAAAATGAAACAAAAATAAATTACATCAATATTTCTCAGATACTTATATTGTTAAGTGTACATTTTATTAACGATATTCAAAATGAGATTATGATAGACAGTTTTAACGGGAAGTAAAATGCAATGCTTGACCTGTCAATCATTGCATTTTACTTCCCGTTAGAATTTTCTATCATAATCTCATTTTGAATATCGTTACTAAAATACAGTTAGATTGAATTTCTTTGATATATTTTATTTATTCAAAACCACCAAGAAATCGCGTTTCAACCTTTGATTAGCAACCTAATTACACGAATTTGTAATTCATGTAGGTCTTGCAAATCTCTTTACTTTTGAAAGTTTATGATTACAGAAATCCCATGGCAATTGAAAGCAAAATAAAAAAATCTGTAGAGTCTTCTTAAATAAATCTTTTTAAAATCCACCATTGGCGTTTTTAACATATATGTTTAATGTATACTTTTACATAAAAGACCTGTTACATTTCTCTCATTGAACAATTCTTTCAATTGTTATGCAAGACACTTTAAATTCTGTGAATGCTTTGGACTTTCCCGCCTCTCTTTTGTCTTCACTTTAAGCCTTTTTAGTGTCACATTTTCTGCTATTCTTGCTAATCATTCTATATTTTTAGCGCTTTTAATTTGCAAATCCAACAAATTCTGCATTTCCCGCATGTGTAACTCCTATAATATTCAATTTTTCTCTTGTTTTATTTTTACCAATAATATCGATTTCTTCATTACTTTACGAAATGGATTAGTGTGGTAACTTTAATCTTTTTCTTTTGTTTTTATACTGTACAAAGTAAGTGAGAATCGAAATGTAAGTCTAGAAAAGAATAATCCAAGGACAATGACAACATCAAAAACACAAAGATACAAAGACAATATAGATAATTGATATGTCTATGTTATGTGTGGCGGAATTATAAATTACCTTTTTTGTGAATTATTTTTTACTCTTTTGTGTAGAGCAGGGTTCCAGTTCAATAATAAAGCTGTCAGCCAAAAAACATTACATTACATATCGAATTTATAAGTTTTTGGTATACGATCTTCTTAATGTTTTGATTTGATCTGCTGCAGTGCAGATCAAATGAAAAATGGCCGCTGGCAAAAACTTAATTAATTTACAGTAACTTTCTGTTACTTTCTGTGCATTTGTAGAAAATAAATTAACAGTAACTTCGGTATTTTTGTTATTTCTTATTCCACTGGGCCGATGCCTCTGCAGCTGGACTGTTAGTCCACAATGGTATTCACCAACCCAGCAGCCAGTGCTTCTGTGTTTTCCAACCAATTTTAGTTGGAAACCTGCAATATCTAACTTTTAGAAAAAAATCGTAAAACTAAGGAATATCGCCCTCTTGATGCAGATCGATAACTCTTGTAATTTCTATGACACAGTGTAATACATGTAGGTGTTTGTATAATAAAGAAAACAAACATCTGACATATAGAAATCTTTTGGCACGATGTTATAAAAATATGTAAAAAGTTCATATTTTATATACAACAGGCTCTGTATAGCCTTTGTCACTCACCTGGACAATTGATGATGCATAGTCAAATAAACCCCTTCTGCGTTAAGGGGTCTCATCTTCAAACTATATTAAGCAAACTCTTTTTAACATTGAAACCTATGGACGTGCATACAAAGATCTTCATCTAGAGAACGGTTGAATGGATTGAAATCAAACATAGCATGAATGATGGCTATAAGATGCCGACCAAGAGTTGTTCCTTTGGTATCGATCCATCATCAAGCATGGTTACTAGCAATGAACTTAGTAACGGAAAACTTGAATATCATCAAAAACACCGTCTCCTCCCTAAAGAATTCCGTGAACCACGACCCATTAACTGGGATCAAAATTATAAACTCTTTATGGATGCTTTAGGGGACTATGCCAGAAAATGGATTAAACGTGAACAAGATGGAGACCTGGATTCTCTTTCGAAGTGGATAAAAGGCCGTGAGGTCCATGATTCTTAAACGAATCAGTCAGCTACGAGGGTAAATGAGAACTAAAGCATCATCTATTTTAAAAAAATGCCCATGTTGCCATATACTTGTCCTCCATTCATGACAAATATGTCGGTGTTCCGGCAGATAAGGCCCCTAATAACACCATTTTCCTTTGTAAAAAATCATTTATCGATTGTTTAAAGAAAAAACTAGGCATTGGCAATACCCAGGGCAATCCAACATACACAGCTACTACTCTATCTAAGGAGGAGATATTGCAGAACCATAGATCTGTTTTGTTTTCCTTTGGAATTTCAACCAAAGATGAAGACTCTGCTCTCCCCTCATTGTACTGGATATCAAAATTACACAAATGCCCAAACAAACAACGGTACATCGCCGGATCTGCCAAATGTTCTTCAAATAATGTTTCAAAATCCATCTTGACAGCCGTAAAAGAGGGCCCTCAAAACTATTGTGATACTAGCTTTTAGTGGTGTAAATGAAATGTGGATATTAAAAAACTCTAAGTATCTGCTCGACATCTTAAAATCCAGATATTTATCACACTGTAACAGCATAAAAACTTTTGACTTCTCCACGCTTTATACTACAATTTTTCATGAACAACTGAAACAACGGCAGTAGAATACCGAAGGAACAAGGGAAGCGATGACTACAAAAATCGAAGTCCAAAGACATGGCAAAAACGGTAACAGATAAAAACAAAGACAAAACAAGGACGTGAGACAGCGAAGATTTAATTCATATATGTTTCTACAGCAAGAATGGCGAACGAAGATATAAGTACATTTTTATAGGCAAGGAACAAGCATACATGTACTTTGTGAAATACGACTCAGAATCACAGAAAAAATATACAGAGGAAGAAGTGATCAAAATTTTAGAGTTTCTAATCTGCAATATATTTGTCAAGTTTTTAGGGCTTGTTTGTTAACAGACTATAGGAATTCCAATGGGTACAAGCTGTGAACCTCTTTTAGCCGATCCGTTTCTCCACTCATATGGACACAAACGGTGCACCTCTTTTAGCCGATTCGTGTCTTCACTGATATGAAGCTGAATTCATCGAAGGGCTTCTTCAAAATAAAGAAAAAAAATGGCCCAGTACTTTAATTTCAATCTCCGTTATTTAAATGATATTTTATCACTAAACAACCATCGTTTTGGTGATTTTCTTCACCTTATCTATCAAAAAAGAGCTGGAAATTAAGGATACTACAGATACTTCCACATCAGCCTCGTTCCTTAAACTTCATCTTGAAATTGACAACAGAGGTACACTACAAACTAGGCAATATGACAAACGCGATGACTTCCCTTTTCTTTTTAGCATCATTCCAAAAGCACCGGCATATGGAGTTTACATCTCCCAACTCATCGCTACTCAAGGGCCTGTGGTCGATACAGTGACTACCTTGATAGAGTTCGGTTGCTTACAAATAGGCTACTTAAGCAAGTGTATGTTGCCCATAACTTTAGGTCATCACTACAGAAGTTTTACGGTCGACATCACGATCTTGTGGACCGCTATTGGATATCTGTTTCCCAGGTGACAACAGATCTTTCTCTTTGCCACTAAAGTTTGTTTTTCCTCGACCGGATTTGACATGTTCAACACGGCGGGTGTCTTATAAGAAGCAGAAGATGCATACTCTGCAGGTGCACCTGATCTCACCCGTGGTTTTTTATCGGGTCCGTGTTGTTCAATTTTGTATATATGTGTGTCTTCATTTTCTTTTCTGTGCCGTGCTCATGTTATGTCTTTGTTTCTTTGTTTTTCCGACGTTACCATTGTCTTTGGATTGTTGGTTTTAGACTGACGGTTCGGTTCTCACTTACTTTTTAATTAGTTTTCCTTATAAGAACTTTTTCTTGAGAACTGCTGAAACTTTGTCTTAATGATGCTTATGAGGAGCTGACCAAATGATGTCGCCGATTAAACCAAACATGGCATAAATGATGTTTATCACGTGATGGCCTTATATTGTTACTTTGGTGCTGTTCCGTCATCCAACATGTGCACCATCAGTGAAACTTCGTTTAACATTGGACCCTAGGGCGAAATTCATACGAGGTCCTTCTAGAGAATTGCTGAATGAACTTAAACCTAAATTTCCATGGGTTATACTTATGAGGTGCTAACCAAGTGTTGTTACTTTGGTGCCGATCTGTCATCTTAAATGGCCGCAAGCGATGAACACAGTTTAATATTGGACCTTAAGGGAAATGCATACAAAGATCTTCTAAAGATCTTACAAACTAGGTTGAATGACAAACGCGATTACTTCACTTTTCCAATAGTCAACTTCCCTTTTCTTTGTGGCAACATTCCAAAAGCTACAGCATATGGAGTTTACATCTCACAACTCATTCGCTACTCTAGGGCTTGTGGTCGTTACAGTGACTTCATTGATAGAACCCATAGACTACTTAAGCAAGGGTACGTTACTAGAAACTTAATGTCAAAACTACAGAAGTTTTACGGCCGAAATCACGATCTTGTGGATTGTAACGGGATATCTGTTTCCCAGATGACAACAGGTCTTTACCTCTACAACTAAATTTTGTTTTTCCTCTACCGGACAAAGCAGGTTCCTTGTCAATTCTGGTTCCTTGTTAACTTCAACTACGTTAAATGCAAATAAGATATGGAATTGTTTGGTTGCATTAGAATTGCAATAAAAGTCCATTAATTGAATTTCTGGGGACGTCAATCTTGATTTGACGGTAAACAAATTCTGTTTACAGGCTCCGCTACGCGTCGCCTGTAAACTTCATTTTCACCGTCAAATCTATGATTGACGTCCCCGGACATTCAAATAAGGTACTCTTATTGCTAAATTTGACGGTCAGAATCTAAGTTTACAGGCTCTGCTACGCCGACTGTAAATGACATTTTTGACGGTCAAATCTACGATTGACGTCTTCAGACATTCAAATAATGTACTGTTATTGCTTAAACAATACCACGAGAAGAAATAACCATTTCCGAATCATTTTTAAAAAAAATCATGTCAAAAGATCTAGGTAAGAGATTTGTTCTAAATAATTATACCTTATGTAAGTAAGTTGCATTCTGAATAGTTGATAGCCTTACGCGTGTTATTTCTTATATCCTCGACATGTTTCACATTCCTGGTTTATTTCACCTTGTATTACAGTATTTGCCTTAACGTATTTGTCGATTTTTTTTCCTTTCAGTGAGACCCTTATCATGGTGTTTGTCCTGGAGTTTGATCATGAAAGCAATTAAATCGACACTCGTACAACTTGAATGTCTGGGTTTTTGACAAAATATTTTTTGGGGTCTAAATCTCTATCGCTTTCCATACGCGGAAAATTTACGGCCCCTTGAGCAAATACCCCTCCTTATCATGATGTATCTGTTATATCCCATAAACCGTTTTAACCTTACCGCTAGCTTTTGCTAGAGCCAGTGCAAAGTCCGGCTGTCCCGAGTTCCTATCGTTGTTTACGTTTAACTTGTGCTTTTTTATTTGTGTTTTTTTCTTGTGCAGTTCGTTGGTACATTGAAGCATGTGATTATGTTTTTCGGCTATTTTAGACGTTTCCTGTTTTCTTTATTTTTTAAAGACTTGAATATCTTTCCTTTTTTGTAATTTATTTTTGACTAACCTGTTTCGATGGTCTTCAAGAACATATTATCCGAGGACGAGGCTGTCAACTCCAATGCATCTGCGTTGTCAGTCGTGTTTTCAAATAACTGACAGAAAGATGAAAAATTGTTGAAAACGGCAACAACACACTGTTCATCGCTGCTGCATTTAACCAAGCAATGAATTTTACTTCTGCTGGTAAATCCTCTTAAATTCGGTGTACCATCCCGTATTTTATAACGCTTGTTCAAAATAAAATGATTTTCTTTGTATGCTTCAACATCATAATTAACGAGGATGGCAAGTACCAAAAATGGAACAAATAACTTCAAATTAGTCATTATGTTCACATAAATATCAGGCATGGTTCTTCGCCTCCTAAAGAAAGCTGATGTACATTCTCACATCTGATACGCCAGTTATATGAGCTGCCAATTTTATCGATTTCACTTAATTCACTGTAGTACTTAAAGCTGATAAACAGACATTCTGAACCTATTTGAATTTTATCAGAAATCTTAAAACAGTAAGCTTATTATTTCAATACGTCACTAATTGATTGTTTGGTTGGAATTTAACGCCATCTTCAACAATAATCAGGCGTTAAGCATTGTTAGAGTGATGTTATAAACAGAAATAAATAACAAAGGAGCGAAGTTACTGTTAATTTATTTTCCTGAAAATGATAAAACAATCAAAATCAAAGTACTCAGGTACTTCTTAGTCCCAAGAGCTAGATAGAACCGATATAAACTTAGGCAAGTGAAAAACAAGATAATTTGGTGTTGTGTGAAGAAATGTGTGTAATATTCATTGAAAAACAAGATTTCAAGATAAATTAACCAGAAAAATAATTCTGAACAATATGCTTGAAGGTAGGCTGGTCCGATTTTGAGTTTGTAAAAAAATTTATAGACAAGTTTTGGTAAACATGGAAAGTAATGTGAAAAGAGATAAAGTAAAAAAAACACTGAAGTTCTGTCAACTAGTAATTTTCTGGATGCTAACTACCTAAATTGTTTTCAAATCGAATTTTCAAAAAACTATCAAATAGACACCATTTAACTTTCAAAAAGGTGCAACTTGGCAGATGACTAAAATGAATGCTTTGCTGATTTCCTTTGGAAATAGGGTGGTAATTTTTGAAAATTTTAATTCTTTCCGAACTACTTTATAAAACGGTGAAAAAAAATCTTTAAAACTGTGACATTACCTTGTCCCTTAAATCAGCATTATCTAAGTTTAGGCAATTGGGAAGGGGGAGAGGGTAACTTTCAATATGTACACTCTTTATCTCAATTAGTTTTATTTGCATTTGTTTGAAATTACTGTGACATAGTTTTTTTTTACATATTGAAATGTATATTTAATCTACGTCGCCATTAATATTTCTGTTTAAATTTATATGTATATTGGAGGGGACGTTTCATTATGTTTTGTAACTTTTGTCCAATCCCTTTTGCAAATTTGTTTTTGCGAATAAAATATGCGTAAATCCTATCGTTGTTTACGTTTGTCTTTTGTCTAATTTGTGTCTTTCCTGTGTAGTTCCCTAGCAGATTGTGGCATGTTATTATAATTTTCAGCCATTGTAGGTGTTTCCTGTTATCCCTTTTATTTCATTTAATTTATTGTAATGTAAACTTTATATATAGAGGTATATACAGTCTTGTCTCTGCAATGGGGGTGTTTTTCATAGTTGTCAACTATCTGAATTGGTGGTACTTTTTGGCATTATATATATCAATGAGTAATAAATTAACCACAAATGATCATAATCCTACTGGATGCTGAAATAAATCAAGTTTAAGTGAATCCCTGATGTGAAATTCTAATGCAGCATTTACATAACGAAGATTTTGATTGGTCAAAACTGGCCGTCAATTCCACCATCTACACACCTGGGACAAAATCGGTTCCTTGTTTAGTCTGGTTCCCAATATAGTAACAAATACACATGACAAAATTGATTAATTGCATTAGAATCGCAATAACAGTACATTATTTGAATACCCTAGAGCGTCAATCTTGATTTGACGGTCAAAATATCCGTTTACAGGCTCCGCTACGCGTCGCTTGAAAACTGCATTTTGACCATCAAATCTACGATTGACGCTCTAGGGTATTCAAATAATTCAAGTAAGTGAGAACCGAACCGTCAATCAAAAAGCGAACAATCCAAGGACAATGGCAACACCAGAAACAAAAAAAAGGGGGGGCACGCACAGNAAAGAAAAATGAAGACACACACACACACAAAGATGAACAACACGGACCCAATAAAAAACCACGAGTGAGATCAGGTGCACCGGTAGAGTTAGCATCTCCTGCTTCTTATAAGACACCCGCCGTGTTGAACATGTCAAATCCGGTAGAGGAAACAACAATTAAGCTTTAAAGGGAAAGATCTGTTGTCATGTGGGAAACAGATATCCCATAGCGGATTAGATTTAGATTCAAATTAGATTTTGGAACAGCGGTTTAAACATGACAAACAAAAATCAGTGTTTTGAAAATAAAAAGGATATCATGATGAAAAATTATCAAAACGCTGATTTTTTTTGGGGTCATTTTTAAAGACTGAGTTTAAACCGTTGCTTCAAAATCTTACTTTTCATACCTATTCTATGCTAAATTTGATGATTTTTGTGTATTTCGCAACATATCAAACTCCTTCGCAAGGATATAATGAAGTAAAATTTTCAAAACTCTTTACCTTTTTGACATTTTTGAAGAGTTAGTATGAACCGCAGACTAAAAATTTTACTTTTCATTTCTTTTAAATGCTAATATTCATGAAGTTTTTGCTTCGCGAATAATAAAACTCCTTCGAAATGATATAATGATGTAAAATTTTCAAAACACTGAATTGTTTTTTGTCATTTTTAAAGACTGAGTTTAAACCGCTCCTTCAAAATCTTACTTTTCATACCTATTCTATGCTAAATTTGATGATTTGTGTATTTCGCAACATATCGAACTCCTTCGCAAGGATATAATGAAGTAAAATTTTCAAAACACTTTATTGTTTTTGTCATTTTTAAAGAGTAAGTTTAAACCGTAAACTTAAAATTATACTTTTCATACCTCTTAAATGCTAAATGCCAAGAAATTTTATAAAACTCCTTGGAAAGGATATGATGAAGTAAAAGTTTTAAAACACTGAATTGATTTGATCATTCATATAAAGACTGCATGAGTTTTTGTTTTCTTAACTGCTGATCAAATTATTTATTTTTCATACCAAATTTCATGATTTTTTTAATTTCGAAACAGAGTACACATCAAGTGATATGAAAATAAAAATCTTTGCTCTAGAGATTAGTTAAATTGAATATTCTTTTAAACTAAGTCTAAAACGGCGATATTCACAACTTTTAACTGGTGAAGGTGAATTATAGACAGTCGAGATCGAATCCTGCCATGACCCGCAAATCTGATATCGATTCACACCTAAAAGTGTCACAGGCACAAATCTATTTGATAATTAATTTATAATATCAAAATATATAAAATAAATAAAAGATACAAAACTTGAATGAAAAAGAGAAAATTATAAGCGATAAACAGAATAAACGATTTTGATTGGTTTAATTAAACCCTGAATACCGTTTTCCGTTTCTGATTGGAAGAACGTTAAATATCAAATAGCGATTTCCGTTTCTCGCTTCTCATTGGCTAAAACTATGAATAGCGTTTTCGGTTTTAATTCGAATTAGCGATACCGATCGCAAACTATGGGTTTTCGTCGGAAACCCCTAGTTTCCGTTCAATTTCAATCGGAAACTAGGGTTTTCGGCGAAATACTATGTATACCGATCGGAAACCCCTAGTTACGGTGCGGTATACCTAGTATTTCGAACGAAAACCCCTAGTTTACGTTCGAAATACTAGGTATACCGCTTTTTTGTTACTATCGCGTTCCATAGTTATTGCCTAATTAGTGTTTTTTTTTCACTGAAATTTTACATTTTCACAATATAGATAGGTTGGTTAATTTACGAATTTACCATATAATTTGGTCGATATTTTGTTTAGGGTACTATATGAATGGGGGGGGGGGGGCATTTCAAAATGCCAGCGTCAGGTCTGCACCCAATTCCACCCGAAGCCACTCCCAACATGAGTTTAGGTCGCTTGTGTAATTAATCAGTACTTACATTTATAGTTCATTATAGAACGCAAGTAAATTCTTAGCTTATTGTGATGTTTCATAACTTCGTCTTGTCAAGCAAACATAAAACAGCTGCGATTTGCCCAAACACTGACTTAAGACTAACAAAGTCAGAAGGGGACATAAAAACTGTAATATATATATGAAAATGTTTACTGACCAATAAACAAATAGCGGAATATGGGGTAAATGTACATTGGACAAAATCCCTAGAAATACATGATAATATTAAGTAAATGGAACAACGCTTTCATTGTAACAGTTGTTCTCCATCTTGAAGTCACCACGAGGCCTTCAACAAAGAGAAAACACTCTTACCTTACAGTAAGTTCAAGACGGCCCCTAGCACCGGTTAAAGCTGATTTCACTTGCTAAATCTCGAACAACACTACATCCATCCATTGTTTTACATTGTTTTTGTCATGGATGCAGGGTTGTCAACAAGCATAACATATATGGCGAAGTACTCTTACAAACACTGTCATCTGTTGACCGACAAAGGGACCAATAGACTATACAACATATAAACGATCACAGGGCACTCGTCGAGTTTTTTGTAAGAAAACTTGACAAGTAAAATCGGGAGATTTGGGCAATATATATACAAATGGCCAGAAAAATAGTTTAATTTTTTACAAAATAAGAAAGCCCAATGTTGAGTTTTGGTAGTGCATTCATATCCATAACTGATAAAATATACAGAGCATACATGCTATTTAATTTTGACTAACCCCCACTAAAAATCATGTGACATTTGTTTACAATATTAATGCGATTAATTAGTATACTTCCGCAGTTAAGAATAAGTCGAACTTACTATGCAATGCCTGAAATATAATCTCAACTGTTTAGTTAAATAAATATACCATTTATTGCATTTATTTCAAGATAAGACATTTATAAGTTATCTAATATTCTAATGTTTGCATTAATTATTCGAATGTAACATATTTTAAAAATTTTAACAATGTCTTGAATTGGGTGTTATATAACCGGGTGGACCCCTTACTCTAGGTATATCAATTAACGCCAGATGGCAGCACATTCAAAGTGGGAAAAACTAAAGATTTGTGGCCAAAGGAACATAACTCGAGTCATAATCAAAAAACCACGCGCAAAAACTACAAAAATTTACATTTTTAACAGTAAAGCCAAAAAATTCCATAGGTCCGATTGTAATGAAATTTGCACTGCAGATATGTGAAGTATAAATCTTCCATATGCTGGATGGGTTTTAGTGGGTTCCCAAGTTAACCTACTGAAAATGCGGTTTTAAGGAAATTTACCATCATATGAAATTTTTAAAAATCTGGCATTTTTTATATCCAAATATTAAATAAACAAACATTGTGCAGAAAGAATGTTTACATTCCTAAATTAAATATTTTACCTATATCAAACATTTAATTACATTATTTCATAATAAAATATCAATTCAAACAAAAGGTCACAGATTTTTATCCGGAGAGTTATCTAACCTGATTCTTTACTGATATGCCTACTTACTCTTTTTGTCTTATGTGATAGCTACAGCCCCAAGCTACTTCGTAGCTCTTGGGAATAAAAATCAGTAGGATGTAACGCTATATACAAATAAAATAAGATTGATTGATTGATTGAATATTGTTTAACGTCTAGTCAGCAATATTATAGCTATATCAAGACGAGAATGAGTTTGTTGATAAATAAACACTTTGGGGTATGGAAAGGGCCATGGGACGGGAAATTCTGACTGCCACTGGAAAAGTAGGGTGAAATCGTCAAGGGCGGGGAATTTAGCCTTGTAGCCGATCACCTACGGACCACCCCAAAAAGAGCTTGCTACAAGGGTTCTTTAACGTGCAGGAAGCGTGGCATTTCTCCCAACACGTGGACCTGAGTTTACATCCCATCCGAAAGATGGGTTGTGTATTTATTAATCCCGCACAACCACGGAATGGGTCCTATTTCTATATCCCGGGACCCTCGGGGTCAGCCTCCGTTTAGGAGGGGTCACACCCCGCAAGCCGGAGATACTGGGTCCTATTTCTATATCCCGGGGTTCCCTCGGGGTCCTCTGTTAGGATGGCTCATACTCCAAGCTCAGAGGATGCTGCGGGCCTATTCTTCAGCCGGGACCGCGCACGGCGGAATAAAATAAGATGCCTGCAGATGTAAGAACACTTTTCCAGTTAATTTTATGTATGTTGACTATCCCACATCCGTTGAAAAAAAAACCCAGAAAAATGGATTTAGGATCGTTCGACAATTGGCAATAAATTCCACTAAAAGAAAAGCAAGGGCCGTCTTCAATGTACTATGAGGTATACATGTTGGCACAGCTCATTGTTGAAGGCATCATGGTGACTTCAAGATGGAGAACAACGATCAAAGCGTTCTTCCATTGCTTGGATTTAGCATGTTTTAATAGAGACTTTGTTTCATGTGCATATATTTATAGAGACTTTGTTTCATGTGCATATATTTATGGAGACTTTGTTTCATGTGCATATATTTATACAGACTTTGTTTCATGTGCATATATTTATAAAGACTTTGCTTCATGTGCATATATTTATAGAGACTTTATTTCATGTGCATTCTTTGTTATCCCATATCCTTTCATCGTTTATTAAAGACTTGAGTTTGTCTCTCCTGCTGTGACGAGACTGTAGAAAGATTCCCCGTGTGAGAGATGTATGCTCTCTATATAATTCATGTATGGTGAAATTGTTCTTGAGAGATTATCTGATATGGATACACATTCATACTCTCAAATTTTGGCATTTTATTTTTGTGGTTTTCAAATGCTATTCTAAGCATTCTGTTTATAGTGCCCGCAAATCCCAATTTTATCATGTAATGTTTTCTTACGATTGACTCGATGAGTGCCAGTATATGTTGCGATTTAATGAGTCTTTCTATCGGGCAAGGGATGACAGCAACTGTATATGACGGGCAATTAAATGACGGCAACTGTATGACGGGCAAGGGATGAGAGTAACTGTACGAATAATTTGTAAATTAATGTTATGTTCGTTGAATATCCCGCATCTATGGGTAAACAGAAACATAAACTTTGACAATGAGCAATGAATTTTGCTCAAAATGATACTATAAGGTATTGAACTTACTATGAGTTATGTCCAAAGCTCATTGTTGAAGGCCTCAGGGAGAACAACGATTTGTTCCTTTGCTTGTACAGACTATGACTCAAGTGCATTTACGGGTGTTCTCCATATCCTTTCATTGCCTTTTTAGGAGTTATAGCGTTTTAGACTTAAAATGTATGAAATGGTGGGGGGATAACAAAATATACCGAACAGAATTGTCAAGAGATAAAGTTCAAGAGTAGAATAGACAAAGCAGGTTCTTAACCACCGGAAAAGTTGTCAACCGCACGCAATGGTCCTAACTTGGTACATGCATTTCAAAAGAAATTGTGTTTGAACCGCTTTTATGGCGCGCCAAACATCCCTCTTCCATCGTGTCCAGTAGCAACTCAACAGCAATACGGGACTTTCGAGATAGGAACTCTCGTGTAATTGAAGGTGGAAACGATCTCCTCAAATACCAGTGAGAAGTATAATCGGAATCCAGTCCTATTGAATATAGATATATACCACCTAAAAACAAACTATTTATAAAATTGAAGTGCACTTATAATTTGTCCTGCTTGGCAATTATTTAACTAAATTTTAATTGACGAAGAACAATTAATCTGAAGCGCTACAAATCGATTAAATATAAATCACCCTTGGCTCAACAGTGTTCATTAATTAGTGATTCCATCTCAAGGTATTGATGTATTGATTTTTTCTCGTATAATACACATAAATGTTGTCGGAATGAACACGACTCAAAATTCCCGTATTGCTATTACCATGTCTAGACAGTAAAAAGTAATGTTCATCCCAGTATTAAGTTAGAATAAATCTTGAATCACAGCTCGGACCAAAGCTTTTTTCCACAAATATTTTACGAAAGGATATGGAATAAATGAACATGAGACCGTAACACACATGTGTTAAGTCCAACTGTTATAATTTTAATGAGCTGTATGGCCATTTCGGAAATTAATTCCTCATCAGCAGCACTAGAACCCAAACATAGAAAATCCACAATTTCAAAATAGTGTATAAAATGCATAAATCAATACGAAATCCGAAAAATCAGTAAAATCAAATAGAGCTAAGGACAAAACTACGATGGGGGAGTTAAACCTTAGGTTTTAGAATTTACATGAATTTAGATAAAAGTTATAAACAAAGTGTACACATGAGATATTATCTCATGTACAAGTACACCATATCTAAGAAAAATAAAGACTGATATCTATAATTTGAAGATTTTTTAATGAACATATGAGATGGAAATTTTTCCTTGATTAATAATGCGGTCAAGGAAATAGCTATGTCTAATGAGAAAGCATGTTTAATTTGTGCTGGCTCTTGCGTAACGAATCAAATAAGTAGTTATGAGGCATACCTGGTTTTGAAAGATTGGTAGTAGCTGATCTTTCTAATCAATTTCGTATAGATTCGACCATTTTTGTAGGGGCTATTGCCATGGTATCTGATATGTGAGTTGATCGTCATGATGTACAGTTCGAGTTCTAGTTTGGTCATACTTCTTTGTATAAGTTGCCAGGCAGGGGCTTTCGTGCCGTTACGATACATCTGCTTTTCTTACATCATTGATTTCAAACAGCTTATTCGTGAAAATGGTTGTCTTTTCATTTTTGCTGTGCATTGTGTTAACGTTTGGTAATGAAACGTACAAGTATTTGAATTCGAATTGCAATTTGCTTTGACTCGAATCTTTTTGAAACGCTAAGGCGACGCCTTGGGGACTATTTGCTATTATTATCAAACTGCAGTTATCTACAGGTCATCGAAAAATTCCAAATGACATGTGTCGGGGGAACTTTAGCGGATTTTTCTTGACATAAATATACCTCGTTTGCACATAAATCGGTACAAATCAGTTACTGATGCTTATTGTGTCTTGGACAATCAAATAAATTAACTTTGGCACATTGTAGCGGAACACACACGCATACATGTACATACATACACCATTTTAACAAAACATTACTCTCGGAAGATACTGTCAACGTTGAAACACTCGCAGGGTGTTATTTTAGCGGTCCAAGTCTTTTAGCGTTTACAGTAAGATAAATATGAATTTTGCTTGTCTCACCATGCATTCACAATACAATTTGGAAACGAATCTCCTCAAAACAGGACATCTGACAACCGACGTGTGTTTATCGGTAATTTCCTTTGATCTACAGAGACTGATATTCTCAGTATCATCTAACTGGACACTATCACGAAAATAACGGGTCACTGTGTACGCATCACGTGCGGGTTGCTATGCTTACTTCATGTTTTAGTACTATTTGTCGTGTTCATACGCGTAATACGTTTAATGAAGAATGTATACAAATTATTGGAATAAATAATAGATCAGTTGTGCTAAACTTAAAATTTCAACTTACTTTTAATTATTATTGTGCATTATTTATTAATTTGTGAATTACCGATAAAAGAAATATAGGGCATTTTGTTTTTGATACGGACTTCATCATGGCGTAACGCCTCAAGCTCGCCCCTAACGGGCTTTATTGATACTCGCCGTGCAATTCCCGTAACAGTTTATGTACCTGGAAGATGAAGAATTCGGCGATATTTAAAATTATTACCTAATTGCATTGTTTTATATGTTTTATTACGTATTTTGTACTATTTTGGAGATTGTTACAATTAATTAAGTGCTCTGTTTCATGGTATTACAATTAAGTGTTCTTTTTCACGATGTCCTATTGTCTGGTGTGTTCTATTGCCTGGAATGTTCTATTTCCTGGCTACTGTAATTAGTCAAAATGATTTCATCATGAATATTCATTACTGTTCTATTGCCTGGCTACTGTGATTGATCAAAACAATTTAATGAATATTCTTACTGTTCTATTGCCTGGCTACTGTGATTGGTCAAACTAATTTTATGAATATTCATTACTGTTCTATTTCCAAATGTTATTGGTCACTGAAACCATATTGATTTTAGTGAAATGTTTTTTTTTTTGTGTTGAAACGTTTGATGGAATTTTATTCTTAGCAAAGTTCTTTGTAATAAACAGCCTCAAATTATTGCCAATGAGAGAAATACTACAAGACATGCTGAACACAAAAAATCCGCCAGAGTTATGACAAAACTATGGTTTTGAAAATGGCTAAAGCAAATGCACATTCATTAATATTATGAAATGATTCAACATTAAATATATTGGATGTGGTTTGTATCCATTGATTTATTCACTTTTTTACCTTTTTGGGGTCATTTAGGGCTCGCTATATAGTGTGAGGTTCCTCACTGTGTTGAAAACCCTACGGTGACCCCTAGATGCTTTGTTTTAGGTCGTTTTAAGCTGGATATGGGATGTTGTCTCCTTGACATTTTTATATATATATCATTTTGCATATTTTAGATATTTAAAAAAAAATACACATATATTTGTTCAGATTTACTAAACATTTTTGCTGCAAATGATCATTTGTGTATCAGTAGTATCAGTATAATACTATAAATAAAAAATGCAGTGGATTTGAGTTTTGCAGACGGCCATTTCCGCAACTTATTTTTTCTTTGTGCAGATTAGGTAATAAAATAGTTATTTAACATATTTAATGTGTAGTCAGACAATAGCACAGAATTATTTTCCCTCGTATAATCATTTATTTTCGTGGGGACAAAATTTCGTGGATTTTACCTTTAGAACTGTTTCGTGTGGATAACAGTAAGCTTAGTACTTCAGTACGTTACTAATTGATTGATTGTTTGATGGGTATTTACCGCCAACTTCAACAATGTTTCAGGCGTTAAGCTGTTATAAACACATATAAATAACAAAATATCGAAGTTACTGTTAATTTATTTTCATGAAAATGATATTAGAATCAAACTCAAAGTACTCAGGTACTTCTTATTCCCAAGAGCTAGATAGAACCGATATATTAATTAGGCAAATTGATAGCTCCAAAACAAGATAATTTGGTGTTGTGTGAAGAACTGTGTGTAATATTCATTGAAAAATAAGATTTCAGGATATATTAATCAGAAAAATAATTCTGAACAATTTGCTGAAGTTAGACTGGTCCGACTTTGAGTTTCTACAAAAATATATAGACAAGTTTTGGTACACATGCAAAATAATGTGTAAAGAGATAAAGTTGAATAAAAAGCTGAAGTTCTGTCAACTAATAATTTTCTGAAAATTGTTTTCAAATCGAATTTTCAAAAACTATCATTTGACACCATTTAACTTTCAAAAAGGTGCAACTTGGCAGAAGACTAAAATGAATGCTTTGCTGATTTCTTTGGAAGTAGGGTAGTAATTTTTGAAAATTCTAATATCGTCCGAACTGCTTTCAAAAACGGTGAAAAAATCTTTACAACTTTGACATTATCTTGTTCCTTAAATCGGCATTATCTAAGTTTAGGCAATCGGGTCGAAAAGGGAGGGGGTGTAATTTTAAATATGTGCACTATTTATCTCAATTAGGTTTATTTGCATTTGTTTTCAAATTACTGTGACTTAGTTTTTTATGCCCCCGCGACGACAAGTCGGGGAGCATATTGTTTTACCCCTGTCCGTCCATCCGTCCGTCCACCCCATCTCTGATAAGCTATTATTCCGGATAACTCCTCCCACAATACTAATGCTACAATTATTTTACTTTGCACACTGATTAAGTATGGATTGAAGAGGTGCAGATTGTCATGGTTTAGATTTTGGCCATAATTGTGATTTTGAGGGGTAGTTGAATTTTGCCATTTTATTGAAATGTGTACTCTGGAACTCTTATTCCGGACAACTCTTCCCACAATATTAATGCTACATTTATTTACTTTGCACAGTGATTAGGCATGGATTGAAAATGTGCATATTGTCATGGTTTAGATTTTGGCCAAAATTTGTGCCTTTGAGGGGTAGTTGAACTTGGCCATTTTATTGCAATGTGTTTTCTTGACCTGTTATTCCGGATAACTCCTCCCACAATATTAAGGCTACATTTATTTTACTTTGCACATTGATTAGGCATGGATTGAAGATGTGCATATCGTCATGGTTCAAATTTTGGTCAAAATTTGTGATTTTGAGGGGTAAGTGTTTGTTCTTGACCTGTTGTTCCGGATAACTCCACCCATAGTATTAAAGTCACAGTTATGTCAAATGCTTAGAAATTGGATGTCCATGTTTTATATCCAACTAGAGCATCATATGTGTCTTACAGACACAAACAGAGTAGCTAAATTTTATCCAAAACTGGAATATAAACACATGGAGGAAACTTGAATGATGGCAGCCGGGCATAGTCTTTCTAGTTAAAATATTGAAATGTATATTTAATCTATGATGTCGCCATTAATATTTCTGTTTATATTTATATATTTTACGAAAGGATGTGGAGTAAATGAACATGAGACCATAACACATATGTTCACTCCAACTGCAATAATTTTAATGAGCTGTACGGCCATTTCGGAATTTATTCCTCATCAGCAGCACTAGAACCAACTTATATGTATATGGGAGAGGACGTTTAATAATGTTTTGTAACTTTTGTCTATTCCTTTTCCAAATTTGTTTATTTTTCCGAATTAAATATGCTTAATGTAATGTAAACTTTCTATAGAGAAGTATACAGACTTGCCTCTGGAATGGGGGTGTTTTTCATATTTGTCAACTATCTGAATGGGTAGTACTTTTTGGCATTATATATATATATCAGTGGGTAATACATTAACCACAAATGGCCATACATGTAATTTTAATGGATGCTGAAATAAATCAAGTATGACTCATTAGTCGATGTTTAAATGAATCACTTGTGTGAAATTAGTGGTTTTTCACTGAAATTACACATTTTTACTATATACATATGTCAATTAATTTTCGAATTT
>MJUU01046163.1:89023-124428 GCA_002080025.1 Modiolus philippinarum | reverse complement strand
GGGGGGGGGGGGGGTCAAAATGCCAGCGATAGAACTGTACCCAATTCCACCCGAAGTGACTCCCCACATGAGTTTAGGTCGCTTGTTTACTTAATCAGTACTTACATTTATAGTTCATTAACAACAACCCAATGACGGGCAAGGGATGACAGCAACTGTATGACGGGCAAGGGATGACAGCAAATGTATGACGTTCAAAGGGATGACAGCAACTGCATGAGGGCAAGGGATGACAGCAACTGTAGGACTGGCAAGGGATGACAGCAACTGTTAGTCCGTGGGCTGGAAACACTTTCCGTGCACCCCCCCCCCACTTCCGAACCAGACCGGTTTTTTTCAGTCCTTCTATGTCCTCTTCAAAATAAAACATGTTAACACGAACATAACCTGCACGCATAGACAGTATAGGGCCACTTTTATAGTACACCCGAAAAATTATTGTATTTTCGTTTTGACATAAGTTTCATCTTTTAAGCTGCATAACTTTTTACAAATAAGTAATATTTACTGCAATTTGCTATCAAATTAAAGCTAATTTTATATGTTTTACAATGAACACAAGTTTGGGTACTTTACAGCCATTTTGTGATCAGGGAATACAAAAAATCTACCCCTACCCCTGCAAAATATTGCGAAAATGTCGATTTTAGGCTGTCAATTCCTTTCAGATAAACAACCCTCGTCATTTGATCTAGTTTTTATGCCTAACTTATCAGTTATGATACAAGGTTGGAAAATGAAACCATTAAAGTCCATAAAATTTTGAATTTCGGTATAAAATTTTTGAAAAATTGAATTTTTCGGAATTTTAGATTTTTCACAGTTTCGACATTCTGACTTAAGGGTCGTAAAAATCTGAATATATATTTAATAATTGCTGATGCAATAATAATTTATGATATGTTAGCAATAAATTGTACGCAAAAATTTTAGTTTCAGACGTATTATAGGTTCATAAATGTCAAAATTAGCACCCCACCCCCTAAAAATTAAGAGAAAATTTGAAATATTCAGGTTCTAAATGATAAAAAGATAATGTTTAATGGGAATTCTAGAGTGTATTTCACTAAAACTGACATGCAAAAGATATTTTAAGTAGATTAAAACTTTTCAAAAGTTCTCTTTCGACTCTTCTGTCCGAAATTGTATGAAAAATGGTAATTTTCCGTTTTTAGAATTTCTGCTGTTTTGACTTTGAGATGCAAATACTTCATGAAATTGGTATATAACTTGAAAATGTTGATAAAATATCGTTTCATCATATCTAAGCAATTAGAAAATATGCTTTTAAGCCTTTTAGTCTAACTACAGTCTCATAAATTACAAACATATTACCCCTTACCACACGTTTTCAATACAATTTATTTCATTTTATTCAGCTTGAAAAGCTTAAACATTGTATAAAAATCAAATGACATTTCATTTTCAAACACTTAAATAACATAACATAAACTTACATAAAAAAGATCATGCGCCCGGTTTATGGGCAGTTATTCAGCGATTTAACTTTGAATTTCGGAAAATTCTGAAATACTGAAAATTTTCACGATAATCGTCCAATATATTCAATTTTACCCATATTTTGGTGTCAAAATTACATATTATGATGTATCAAATGCATCTTTTGCAAAGAAAGTAAAACATTAGTACGCTTTGTTCATTTATATGTACAGACGGTCATATTTTGGAGATTTTTAAGTTTAATTTTGTTGGGGTAGGGGTAGATTTTCAGTATTTAGAGTCAAATTGAACACTCCTTATTTTTCTAAACAGTGTTTTTAAATAACATATGTATTGGTTAAGACAATAAATTGGCATATCTGCAGATAAATCCCCCAGAGTTGCCACATATACCGATTTAAAAGTGAATTTTTGACAAATCTGAATTGCTACAAATTTCAATTTTGGACAAAATATTGAGTTTAAGCTGACAACTAGGATTTGAAATACCAAATCATGATAATATTCATGCAACTTTGTTATATGCAACGCAGAATTTGCGTGTGGTGGTTATTTTTATCCCAACATAGACAAAAAAATTGACAATTTTGGGGAAATGTGTTTGGGTAGGGGTAAGATTTTTGGTATTTAGAGTCACATTCAACACCCCTTGTTTTAAGACATCTAATATATCGCTTAGGACAATTAATTGGCATATCTGCAGATATATTCTATAGATTTGACACATATTACGATTTAACAGTTAACTATGGACAAATCTGAAATGATGAAAATTCCCATTTTTCATCAATTTGGGAAGAAATATTGAGTTTTAGTCGACCAACGGGTGTTAAAATACCAAATCATGATGTAATTCATGCAACATTGTCATATACAACACATATTTTGTATGTTCTTGTTATTTTTATGCGAACAATTTCAGGGAAAATTTGTTGTGGTAGGGGTAAAATTTTCTGTAATCAGAGTCACATTTAACACTCCTTGTTTTTCTTGGCAATGTTTTAAGACACCAAATGTGTCGCTTGGTACAATTAGATGGCATAGTTGCAAATATATCCTCAAGATTAAGCAAATATAACGATATAGCAGTGGACTTTGGAAAATTCTGAAATGTTGAAAATTATCATTTTTCATCAATTTGGGAAGAAATAATGAGTTGTAGTCGATAAATTGCTGTTAAAATACCAAATCATGAAGTAATTCACGCAACATTGTCATATACAACACACATTTTGCATGTTCTGGTTATTCTTATGCGAACATAGACCAAAAATCGCCAATTTCAGGGAAAATTTGTTTGGGTAGGGGTAAGATTTTCGGTATTAAGAGTCACATATGACACTCCTTGTTTTTCTAAACAATGTTTTAAGACAATTTATGTATTGCTTAGGACAATTTAATGGTATATCTGCAGATATATTCTTCACATTTGACATATATTGCGATTTAACGATGAAATACGAACAAATCTGAAATGTTGAAAATTCCCATTTTTCATCAATTTTGGGTGAAATATTGAGTTTTGGTCGACCAATGGCTGTTGAAATACCACATTCTGATGTAATTCATGCATTATTGTCATATACAACACATATTTTGCGCGTTCTGGTTATTTTTATGTGAACATAGAAAAAAAATTGACAATTTCAGGGAAAATTTGTTGGGGTAGGGGTAAGATTTTCTGTAATCAAAGTCACATTTAACACTCCTTGTTTTTCTTAGCAATGATTTAAGACACCAAATGTGTCGCGTGGTACAATTAATTGGCATAGTTGCAGAAATATCCTCCAGATTTGGCATATATAACGATATAGCAGTGGACTTTGGACAATTCTGAAATGTTGAAAATTCCCATTTTTCACCAATTTCGGGCAAAATATTGAGTTTAAGTCAACAAATGGCTGTTAAAATATAAGATCATAATATAATTTATGCAACATTGTCCTATACATCACACATTTTGCGTCTTCTGGTTATTTTTATGCAAAAATAGACAAAAAATGTCAATTTTAGATTATATTTGTTGGGGTAGGGGTAAGTTTTATTGATATATGATGTATATATTACCTAAAAACGGCCATTATTTGTTATGGTTGTAGAGCAAATATAATAAGCTTTTATTTGATACCTATTTTGAATGATATTTGTTTACTAAAAAATGAAATTAGGCAAAAAAAAAAAAAAAAACTTATTCAAAAACGAAATTATTCAAAGGCCCCTGTATTTGGTATATTTGAAAATAAAATTTTGGTCATTTAAAATATGTTAACATTGTCTTAACCTATTTCATATTGAAGAAAATAGATTGAAAAGCTAAAAACAATTTTCAGAATCGGGAATTGAGATGCGCTTCGGGTTCTTTAGACCATCAAACTTACGCAATTTCAATGAAAATATCAGTTTTTTCGTCAATATTTCATTGGGGTAGGGGTACGTTTAATTGCGCTATGGAACGTATTGGGTATGAAAATTGTACAAACTTGGGTTCTTTGTAATTACAAAAACAGGAAAACAGCAAACACCTACAATGGCCAGGAACTACAATCACATGCCACAATTTACAAGCAAACTGCATCAGGAGTGTAAAGCTCATACAATAAGCAATCAATTGATACCTCGTTTTTATAACTTGAAGGCATTTTGTTAACATTTTGAAGCAACTGAAATAAAAATTTTAACGAAAAACGAAATTTTCCAAAATTTCGGTAGGTGGGTCTAAAAATGGACCAAATTCCCCAAGTGCGTGCAGGTTATGCTCCTGTTAATATGTTTTATTTTGAAGAGGGGATGTATGCGGACTTAAAAAAAATGGGTGGGGTTCGGAAGTGGGGGTTGGGGATGCACGGGTGGTTATTCCAGCCCATGGACTATGTATGAATAATTTGTAAATAAATGTTATAATTTATTCATTTATCCCTCCTCTATGGGTAAACATAAACATAAGTGTAGCTTTGACAATAAGCAATGAATTTTGCTCAAAATGATACAATGGGGTCTTGAACCTACTATGAGTTATGTGCAAAGCTCATTGTTGAAGGCCTCAGGATGCCTTCAAGAAGGAGAACAACGATTTGTCCCTTTGCTTGGATTTACGATGTCTTTGTAAATGACTTTGACTCATGTGCATTTACGGGTGTACTCCATATCCTTTTATTGCTTTTAATGAGTTATAGCGTTTTAGACTTGAACATTGTATGAAATGGTGGGGTAATAAAAAACAAAATAACAAAAAGAACTGTCAAAAGATAAAGTTCAAGAGCAGAATAGACAAAGCAGGTTCATAACCACCGGACAAATGGTCAACCGCGATGGTCCTTACTTGGTACAGGCATTTCAAAAGAAATTTAGGTTGAACCAGTTTTATGGCGCCCCAAACATCCCCCTTCCATCGTGTCCAGTAGCAACTCAACAGCAATTGCTATTGAAACGTCTAGACAGAAAAAAGTAATGTTCATCCCAGTATTAAGTAAAAATAATCTTTAATCACAGCTCGTACCAAAGCCTCAATTTTTTCCACAAAGACTGATATCTATTGAAAATTTTTTTAATGAACATAATTTTTTGAAGCCTTGATTAATAATGCGGTCAAGGAAATAGCTATGTCTAATGAGAAAGCATGTCTAATTTGTGCAGGCTCTTGCGTAACGAATCAACGAGGCATACCTGGTTTTGAAAGATTGATGGTAGCTGATCTTTCCAATCAAGTTTGAATTTTGTATAGATTCGACCATTTTTGAAGGGGTTATTGCCATGATATCTGATATGTGAGTATATCGTCACCCCCCACCCATCCCCCCACCCCACACACACCATTTTAACAAAATATTACTCTCGGAGGATACTGTTAAGTTGAAACTCTCGCGGGGTGTTATTTTAGCGGTCCAAGTCTTTGATATTCGATGATGCCTTTGCTTTCGCTTTTAATACTTCAAAACCAAATTATTTGTGTCGGGGGAATTTTAGCGGATTTTTCTGGACCGCAATTGTAGCAAAAATACACCCACGTCAGAATTTTAGCGTTTATTGTAATATAAATATGAATTTTGCTTGTCTTTCCATGCATTCACAATAAAATTCGGAAACGGATCTCATCAAGATAGGACATCTGACAACCGACGTGTGATTATCGGTAATTTTTATGAATTTTCAGAGAATTTACAGAGACTGATATTCTCAGTATGATCTAACTGGACAATATCACGAAAATAACGGGTCACTGTGAAGGCATCACGTGCAGGTTGCTATGCTAACTTCATGTTTTGGTACTATTTGTGGTGTTCATACGCGTAATACGTTGAATGGAGAATGTATATAAATTATTGCAATAAATAATAGATTAATTTCAGAAATTTCGGCTTACTTTTAATTATTTACGGCCTTTCTTGATACTGGCCGTGATAAAGTCCGTATAAAAAGCAAAATGTCGTGTATGCCATATATAAAGTGCAATTCCCGTAACAGGTTATGTACCCGGAAGACGAAGAATTCAGCGATATTTAAAATCATTTCCTAATTGTATTGTTTTATATGTTTTGTTAGGTATTTTGAACCATTTTGGAGATTGTTACAATTGATTAAGTTATCTGTTTCACGGTGTTACAATTAAGTGTTGTATGACCTAATTGTATTGTTTTGTATGTTTTATTTAGTATTTTGTATTTTGAACTATTTTGGAGATTGTTACAATAAGTGTTCTATTTCATGGTGTTCTAATGCCTGGTGTGTTCTATTGCCTGGAATGTTCTATTTCCTGACTACTGTGATTAGTCAAAATGATTCCATCATGAATATTCATTACCGTTCTATTGCCTGGCTACTGTGATTGGTCTAAACAATTTAATGAATATTCATATTGTTGTATGGATATTCATTACTGTTCCATTTCTGGCAAATGTTATTGGTCACTGAAACCATATTGATTTTAGTGAAATGGATTTTATTCTTACCAACGTTCTTTGTAATAAACAACCTCAAATTATTGCCAATGAGAGAAATACTTCAAGACACGCTGAACACAAAAAATCCGCCGGAGTTACGACAAAACTAGGGTGTTGAAAATGGTTAAAGCAAATGCACATTCATTAATATTATGAAATGATTCAACATTAAACATATATTGGATGTGGTTTGTATCCATTGATTTATTCACTTTTTTACCTTTTTGGGGTCATTTAGGGCTTGCTATATGGTGTGAGGTTCCCCCACTGTGTTGGAGACCGTACGGTGACCCCTAGATGCTTTGTTTTTGGTCGTTTTAACCTGGATATGGGATGTTGTCTCCTTGACATTTACCCCATGTCCATTTTTGTGTCATATATATATATATATATATATATATATATATATATATATATATCATTTTGCATATTTTTAGATATTTAAAAAAAATACAAATATATTTGTTCACCTTTACTAAAAATTTTTGCTGCAAATGATCATTTATGTATTAGTAGTATCAGTATAATACTATAAATTAAAAAAATGCAGTGAATTTGAGTTTTGCAGACAGCCATTTCCGCTACTTATTTTTCCTTTGTGCAGATTAGGTAATAAAACAGTTATTTAACATGTTTAATGTGTAGTTAGACAATAGCTCAGAATTATTTTCCCTCGTATAATCATTTATTTTTGGGGTGACAAAATTTCGTGTATTTTACCTTTAGAACTGTTTCGTGTGGACAACAGTAAGCTTAGTACTTCAGTGAATTTCTTGGGGATTTAATTTTGTTGATAACTCTTACCCACGAAATAAACGAAATTTTCTTCCCCACGAATATTTCCGCTTTTACAGTTACAGTATTAAGCAGTAAATTTTGTTATGCTGAACTCCTCTTTCAAGTAGTAACCTCTTATCAGCAGCATTTGAATCAATTAATATGGAGAGCAAAACAAATCCAGACAGACGTTTCCCAGTGGAATACGCGGAATGAGCCTCAATATTTTAAGGGATTATAATTTTTACAACGATACATTTCCGCGAAGTGAAATTTCAGGCAACTATTACTACTGTGCTGGTGAATACCCGGGATGCAGTAATAGGTGTGAAGTAAAATCTCATATTCGCTAGTGAGATTACAATGTAATTTAATTTTAGATTAAACTGTAATATATTATGCACAAGAAAAATGTGAAGTGTTAAAATATGAAAATAAGGAGAATAAATTAGTTCTCGTAAGAACTGACACACAAATACCAAAATTCTTAGTTCATTGAATTACCCCATAAAATAAGACCAGTATTAATTTTCAAAGGAAAATCAAGTATTTGTATTGCATCACTCTAAGATTCATCATTATTTTAGTTTGACTAGCGAAATGAAATTAATACTTTCTGAACATCAACATTATCAGGGACAGTACATTCCTACTCATATTCTCTTTATGTTTTATTCATGATATGCATCGCTCAACTTTCTTTACCACGGTTATCCGTTGTAGTGCGGTGACCAAAGTAAGATATTTTCAAAATTTTAATCTCCTGTAAACACTCAAAGATAAATTATATATCATTTGAAAGAAAATTACCAAGGCAATCAGACATTACATGTCGTAAAAATAAATATGGATTACAATTTTGTAAAATCGAGGTTTTAAAGGTTAAATTATGAAGTTTTTGCAAAGTTTCGATATAAAGATAAAAACGTACATTTCATACAATAAAAGTTGAAACTATAAAAATGCATAGATGCTTGATATTGAATATTCTCTTCGTTAAATAACTTTTTGTGGTAGTAAGTTAAAAAATGACGTTTTTGAACAACAACGACAATATTTTACTTTTTTCTGGATGCATGACCTTGACCTTAGATTCAATAATAATGTTTAATAAATATTTTTTTGTTTGTAAACAGTACAGTATAAATATGTTTCCTAAACTGATCGTATCCACAGATCATATTCAAGGGTTCAGAGCAGAAAGGATCTATGTGCCTGTATTTTCGATATACACATATACTACTCAACAAAAGAAACGATGCACGGTTAATTTTGTAAATATTTTTGTATTTCGCAATTTAAAGCTTTTATTGTAGTGTATTAAAGTAAACAACACCAAAACGTATTTGTTTATTCCACTTTTAAATCAATTCCGGAACGGAAACAAGAAAATCCGGAGTGGTAGTTTTTCGCCCGATGATCGAGTTTGCCTTTAACTAATGGATGATTTAAATTATTGATGTCAATAATTAGGACACTTCATCAGGTTAACAATTTCCCATCTTTAAAAGTGGAAAACAATGTCTTATTTCGATGCCCCGTTCAATCCAAAATCAACGTGGACAATGACTTAGCACCGTCAGAGCATCGATCTTGATTTTTGCCCTCGCAATCCTTTGTTATGTGAAAAGGAGAACAAACTAGAGACTATTGACTAATCTAAAGCAAGCATGCTCATCAAATGATAAATCACGTGACAACAGGTCCCGTGAGACGTCGCAATGTCAAGATCGCCTAACACACGTTTATCACTCATGAGAACGATAGTTGAAAACAGAAAATATGCTTGCGGTATTCTTGGCCGACATAGCAACAGAGATTTGAAGTCAGCCAGTCCGAGTATGTGATGGTTTGGTAAAATGAATATGTTATAATACTCACTATTTACCTCTGCAAACAGAAATTCCGGAAAATGGCCTTGACCGTGACCGGAGATGGTTCAGAAATTGTAAGAGGCAATTTTGGGCATAATGCTGAATTGTACGTGCAAAAAAACATGTTGTCTACAAGTCATGATTTTCTGCTAGATAGTAAAATATTATTTCTGATAAAATCTGTGTATCGTTTCTTTTGTTGAGTAGTATATATATTAACGCCTTTTTGGCTCCAAAAACACATGTCCATTTTGACCTTGAAGGCCCTATTTACTTAAATTCAATTCAAAATATGGATTGCAGGAAACACCTACAATGGCTGAAAATTATAAATACATTTCAAAATCTGCCAGGGAACTACACAGGAAAAACACGAAAAAGACAAAAGACAAACGTAGACAATGATAGGAACTCAGGACAGCCGGACTTGGCACCGGTACTAGCAAAAGCCAGTGACCTAACCGGTTTATGGGTTCCCGAACCCCTCCCTTTAGCTGACCCGTTTCCTTATAGTATAATAAATATACGAATAAAACCCAATACAGGTAGATTCCTAACTCCATGAAAAGAACTTTGAAAAGAAATAAAAAAGACATACGAAATTTTAAAAGATGGGTCAAGGGGTGCCCGCCGCTTAACTGCCTGCTAGTTCAAGAAACCTAGTCGTCTGCTGATAGAACACTGTCGCATTACGGCAGAAAAATTAAACACAAAACTTCCCGAAGGATTTGGTCAAGAATCATATAAATTTCAGTAGACATCGGAAGTATCAGTGAGAGTATGTGTGTAAAATTTTCAGGTCACTAGGTCTCAAAGCTAATGTAACGGAAGCAAGCAGAAAATCTTGTCGATATCCTCTATTACATAAATAATGTAAGTTACGTCCAAACTTTTCTGGATTTTTAATCAATTTTTGGCATTTTTTACAACATTTCCGTAAAAACGAGGATTAGAAATGCCCTTAGTAATAAGCTGTTAACGAGTAATGCCATATTTAGATATCTGATGTTCATATCTATTATAAAACTTCTTAAAGAAATTCAACAGCTTATGAAATGTGTAACCCTGTTGTAAAAGTTTGGCTGTGATAGCCTGCCTCTTTTTCATCGTTATTATGTATTATACGATCGCGTAAGGAAAAAGATAGTGATATTCATTCAGTCCTGAGAATTTAGTACTCTTACATGGGAAAACAAAATGATGTAAAAATAATATGAAACATCTTCTTGAACATGGATAACAGAGATGGATAACAAATTATTGCAATGTATATTAAATCCACTATGGACATCGGTCAGGCTTTTGAAATTATAACCCGACAACCTTTTATGGAAGGAGACCCCTTTCCGCATCCTGGGGACGCGCTGGGCAGCTCGGTGGACGAGCATGTGGAGATAATTACTTAATTTTTTATCCTTATTTTCTTTAAACACACAAACACATGTATACATCTATGTACAATTACTAATCGTCTACTTCACTCATTTTAATTGGTTGACTATGTGTATGGTATTTTTACACATTACACTATCCTGACACCGACAGACGTCTGTGCATGAAGGGTTCTGTTCAAAAGTGACACACTCTTTAGAACATACAAATTTGCCTTTATATATATAGACAAGATATCGTAGGGGGTCACATAACATCTACTTCTCAAAATAGATTGGTTTTAAACTGTTGTTATCGCACCAGCTGAACTGCAACAGAGAGACAAATGGAGGCTTAGCAATATGAGATTCCAGCCATATATATATGTCTAAATATTTATTTATTTATGCCCTCAATCAAAATGTGTTGCCTAAGAGTCGATTTGCAAGAGGGAAGTTTTGCCAGGCATGCGTCTTTAGAATTTTTTTAACTTTACACGCAATGTGTTAACTTCCTTGTGCGCCCTTTTAAATTTGAACTTCAGATCATTTAGTCTAGCAACTAACCTCCTGTCTGCATCTTTTGAATCATCAACATCTCCATTTGAAATACTAACCAGGTAACAAAAATCGGAAGGGGGCTTCTTTGATGATCTTGAAGACTGTTTTCTTACCGATTCTAAACATTGCTGAGGTTGTATCACAACCTGTAATGGCATGTACAGCAGGCAAATGTCGAATAATATTGGGATTCAAGGCAGAACATGTCTCATGTAGAGGAATGAATGAGTACAAATTAAGGACCAGCATATCTGTGTCATGTGATTTGAGTATGGTTCTTCCTTGGCACTGACGACTCGCAGACTGTTCATCTGCATTTAAGATATGCAAATGATTCGAGTGTATGCCTCCTCATGAGTACAGAACAGATCAGAGCAATCTCGAAACCGTTTTTTTTTCTGAAATTGACTTTACAATCTGAGGATCATGAAACATTCCTGCTAAAATGAGGTCATTGCCTTTGCCAATCGAACCTGGGTTTTCTGTGTAATATTTTGAAATGAAGCTTCCAAAAAATGAAATCAATACTTGTTTATTTTCATTGACGGCCAAAAACTTTTTCTAATCTAGAATGATACGACCTTCAATAACCTGAAAACCTTTCTTGGAAAAGTTGGAGCGTCTTTCCCGTTCAGATGATGTGATGGGTAGTTTCATGTAATACACATCAAAAGCATCAACCACAGTAGAAGCCGCTCTGAAATAATATAATTGGGATTTTACATAGTCTAATCCTAAGTCACCAAACGTTTTTGTCTTGCTTGGGCTGAAGCTCTGCACAATGGATATCCCATCTCTATATAATATGACAGTAACAGAGGAATCAAATATAGTGAGGTTTTGGTGTGTATTCAAGTTGATGACACAGGTCAGATTTGCAAGTTTTTCTCATAGTTCCATCGTCGTGGAAAAGGATATTTGGATTAGGACCATAAGAAAAAGATGGAACTTTTTCGACAGTCATCACGACTGTTGCCAAAACCAATGCACGACGGACTAGTTCAGGATTGATAAGAACGTTTAATACTTCCAAAGACCTACATTTCAACTTCATTTTCCTAGTCAATTCCTCGAATGTCTTCATCTTTAACGAGATATTGCACCAAAGAAACTTCGTGACTGTCCTTTAGACATGCACCGCGATATCATTAAATAACTGGGCCATTTTTCTCCTTCAACAACAGAAAAAGGAAAGAATGAATTTCCTTTGACATATGCATTCCGGTAGCAATATTAACTAATGAGGAAGGGTGGAGTTCCACAATAAATGGGCCAGTCATTTTTGTAGAATGTGGTCAATAAGCATCTGGACATGTCCTTTGTCTCGTTTTAATACTGATGACTTTGTTTCTTCGTGATGACATCTCCTGTCATTCGTAAGGCAAGACCTTGCTCGCATTTCAGATGTAAAATCAGCAAGAACATGACGAGAGAGGGACAGACCACCTAATAAAAATATTTTTGTCGCTGAATTCCACTGATTCCTCCGTTGCCTTTAGAATCCTTTATAACATATTTTCAGCTGTCATAGCGCCCCAAGCACCATTAAATATACCTGGCGACTGTTTAACAACAAAATGACTATTTCAAACTCCGATTTAACGTCTTGTGAAAGCTGGAACATATGCAACAAATAGACGGGTAACCAGAAGGAATTATTGACTCTATTTGTCACAAAAATATAGGGAAACATTGCTGCCGTAGAACTTCATTGCGTTCTGTTCGAAACAGAAACAGTATTATGCGGTCAATTAAAGAGTAAAAAAAAATAAAAAAATGTGGTTTTCCCCAAAAATCTCGCTTTTCCCAAAACTGGACCATACGACTTTCTTACGACATTATATTTTTGAATATTTCTGAATGATTTGAGACGAAATTAAGCCGGGAGCCATGTGCATGGGGAGATTAAACTCGAAATCTAGACGCCTTTCTTTCAATTTCGTCACCGCACTATTGAGACATATCATCTTCAGTAACTGGATACAAGTAATACGTGGCAAGTTTGCAAGCCAATGAAATAGATCAAGGAAGTTAGTAAAAACTTTACGACGAAGTTTTATCTTTGAACAGATATATGAAGCACAAGATGAGCATTGTATTATTGCAATAGTATCCACAGGGCCTTGTTACTAATTAGAAAATTTTACTATCCATGCATATACACTAACAAGGGCAGACATCAGTTCAACACCTGCTCGCTTCAACCCCTGTTTTATCCAAAAGAGCTTACAATTAAGGATACTACAGATACGTCCACATCGGCTTCGTTCCTTGACCTTCATCTTGAAATTGACAACAGAGGTACATTACACACTATCCTGTATGACAAACGCGATGAATTCACTTTTCTAATAGTCAACTTCCCTTTTCTTTTTAGCAACATTCCAAAAGCACCAGCATATGGAGTTTACATCTCGCAACTCATTCGCTACTGAAGGGCTTGTGGTCGTTATAGTGACTTCCTTGATAGAGCTTGGTCGCTTACAAATAGACTACTTAAGCAAGGGTACGTTACAAAAAACTTAACGTCATCATTACAGAAGTTTTACGGTCGACATCACGATCTTGTGGATCGCTATGGAATATCTGTTTCCCAGATGACAACAGATCTTTCCCTCTACAACTAAAGTTTGTTTTTCCTCTATCGGATTTGACTGTACTACCGGAGTTGACATGTTCAACACGGCAGGCGTCTTATAAGAAGCAGGATATGCTAACTCTACCGGTACACCTGATCTCAACCATGGTTTTTATTGGGCCCGTGTTGTTTATCTGTATGTGTGTCTTCATTTTTCTTTTTTGACCCGTACAAAATTTTCTTTCACTTCTTAGTTTGAATCCCCCTTTTTAAATTCCCCGGACGCGGATTAAGCAATGCACGTCTATTTAAACTTGCTTACTATAAAATATCATTTCATCTTTTAATTATATTACACATATGGCATGGAGAGAATCTAACATATGAAAGTCTTAAAACGTATACAAAATACAAAAGTTGGTCTGAGTAGTAATTACATCCGAATAAATTCAATTCAACAATTAATACAGTTCATGAGTTTATTGAATTTGCTCACAACATAACACATACTGTTTTTCAATTGAAGTTATAAAGTTTGAGATGGCCACATTTTTGTTTTAAATAACGCATGCGTTAGATTTTTACTTCCGAGACGAAAACGCGAAAATGCGAAAACGCGAAAGCGAAAATAAAGTGAATTTCATTTCGCGTTTTCGCTTTTGCGTTTTCACTTCTCGATTTCGCGTTTTCGCTTTGTAGAAAGTGAAAGTAGAAAACGCGAAATGGCCGCATTTGGCCACCATAGATGATGGATTGTAGGTCCCTATTTGTAATCATTATTCAGATCTCTGGTGCTGGCCCGAAAAGTGATTTCATTTGGAAACTTGTAACATCTAAATTTTTGTATACCTCTCGTCCAAAGCTCAGTCCTTAAATGAATTTGGGTTTCCATTTAGATCAAATTTGTCATTTTATCTGTATCAGCTTTTATATATCTTTCGGTGTATGTTTTTTACGTTTTTTTATTTGACCTGCACTGAAGAGACACAAATTGTCCTTAAATGAATCTGGATTTTCATTTAAATCCTATCTTATCAGCTTTTATACACCCATAATGTATAGTTTTCATTTTTTTTGTATTTGATCTGAACTGAAGAGATATTAATTGTCAAAATGCATCTGCAGAAACGAAATTTACAGTAATTCTAGTATAAAATGTATCATAAATCACTTTGTGTCTGTCTGGCGTCATTGTTTTTGTGTCTTACGTCATTGTTTTCTGTGTTCTTGTTTTTGCCCTGTCTTTGGACTTCGATTTTTGTGAATTTCAACCCTTTGTTCCTTCGGTATTCTACTGCCGTTATCATCTTCTTTCTATTAAGAAATTGCTTGGTTTCTGCGTTATGCAAAAGTGTTCTTTTCCTATAAATTAATTAAGTTACCGTATGGCAGATCATATTCGCCACGATTTGGGATAATAATTAAACAACTCTTGGCATCTTTTGAATTTAATTTTTTGTTTCATGTGCAAATCAATGCTTAAAATAGTATACATACGTCTATGGTAATTGAATTGAAATAAGGATATCATGCATTCAATACAAGCCGTCCTTTTTAGGAATACTCTTAGTAAACCATAGTTTTCACACAACCAACAGCCCTTATTTATGTACATATATATATAATAATACAATAAATACCCAATTAAACATTGAACATTGAACATAATAACTGAACATCAAAGATTTATCGCACAAATGCTCACACGATATTCACAACAAAGAAGCATAGACTATCTTATACAAGGAAGTTTTTAACAATGAACAAGACATAAATACTTTTCAACAATAAAACGCATGCAAACGGTGACCTTTTTAGTCCTATAAAAATTGGTGAGGATGAACTTGTATCATTTTCCGTATAAAGAATAGAAACATTCGACACTTTTTAAATAATCTACATCACTTCCTGCTAACTCAACTACAAAGTACCTTCCATCAAATATAAAGACATATACATATCAAACTGATACATTTGGAGGTATAAGTTGTAATTGGCAATGGATGTAAGATTTTATCATGCATGAAATACTATTGAAACATTACACGATATAAAAGTGAATTGAAATTAAAGTTAAAATTACAAGACATGCATCGAATATTTTAATCACAATATAAAAGGACACCTTAGCCGTATTTGAAAGAAGACAAACGCAGTTTAAGTACAACGTTTGAAGTTTTATACCGTGCTGAAAAATCCCTTTATTTACTGTAGTAACTTTTTGAAAAAAGACGCTTTGACTTTATGATTCGTTTATCATGCAATATATAAGGATTACATGAAGCTGATTTAGCTGAAATAGTTGAAGCAGGTGGTAAGAACTGGACTCCGTACAGACTCAATATCTCAACAGTTAGTTTAAAATGAAGTGACGCGTTCTGTTGAATCAAAGCAGATAATTGTAATTGAATTAAAGCTACTTAGGAAATGATGGATTCAGTTATCATCGAGAAAAAATAATACAAGAATGCTTAATACTACAAAGTTGGATGCAGTTAACGACGAAATTGCCGTTACTTTACTTCCGGTAATTATACTGGTGTTTTTATACATGGTTGTCGGACTGATTGGAAATCCTTTTGTGGCATACTATTATGGCTGGTACGTAAAACCATCACCATCTTATAATTTCATAACAGCGATGGCTTTCTATGACATTTTAATATGCGGAATATCTATGCCATTAGAAATCGTTGATTTGAGATATTCGTATATGTTTCCTAGCAAAGTTGTTTGTAAAATATATCGTTTCCTGAACTATTTTGCGAGCATTTCATCTTGCTCCATATTAATCGCCATAGCTGTAGATAGATACATGAAAGTATGTCGACCGTTTCGAAAGCAGATATCTACAAGAATGTCAAAGATATTAATTGGGATTGTTTGCTTGTTTGCTCTTAGCGTTTCCTGGCCAGCAATCGTGTTTTATGACGTAACGTCTATTAATGTGACTTCATCACCAGGATTGATTGGTTACGACTGTACAACTAGTAGAACTGAAAACTACAAGATATATATTACACTTTTTCATGGTGTATGTTTCGTGGTATTTATTTTATATTTCATCATACTATTAATATTTTATACTTTAATAGGTAAAACATTGATGAAATTAAAAAAAGATGCATTATCAGCAAGTAATACAGGAAAATCTACGGGTATATCCTATGTGCCCAAAAGTCGGTCTGATATCAAAGAATTGCGCTCGACACGAGTATATGCAGAATCAGGACAATTACAAACTGTCAACAATAACGACAACGAAGAGTTGCAAAAGGAGTTTAAAGGTCAGTTATCGGCTACTCGGAAAGCAGATTCTATGAATGATTCTAAGACGCAGTATTTAGGGAAAAAACCAGAATCATCAGAAACTGATTTTGGTCATGATATTAATTCTAAAATGAAAACTTGTATAAAATCTGATTATACTGATTCAAATACTGACAAGATGGCTTCAACACCAATGGAAAAACAAAATCAGAAGAAATCATATAACCAGTTCATGCATTTGAAAATGTACACTTTTTTAATGTTATCAATCACTGTGGCATTTGTGATGAGTTTTCTCCCTTACCTCATTCTGGTTACATGGCGGACTTTTGCACCTCATGTGGGGAACTTATTATCTGGTTCAGCGCTAGTGGCATATGAAATTTTTATCCGTTCCTGGTTATTAAGTTCAGTGTTGAATCCATTCATATACGGCTTATTTAATACCGAATTCCGATTGTTTATTTCATCAGTTATCAGGCGAATATGTTTCTGTATCAAACCAATTTCTAACACGACGAGTCGAAAAACAAACCCTTAATAACATTCTTCAATATGTAATGCTGATTTGTTGGCGTGTATATCAGTTAATATTAAAGGGCATTTTATTTTAATTTTGAAGCTTATTTCATAATCTAGATATAGACTTATATATATTAATTTTAAATATGATAAAAAGAACATAGACCGGATGTTTTTTTGCAATTTTTGCATAATTATTGCATTTCTCAACTGCATTGTGTTTTGCAATTATTTACAGTTTTATGGTTGCATTTCAAAAGAAAAAAATCGACTGTTTCTGTATACCCTTGGAAATCTTATTGCTTTTAGGAGAATTTTGCTCTTACATTTCGAAAAAGCTCAAATGTTGTTGAATAAAGTTGTCTGTACTACGTGTACTTCCTATGAATAGGATAATAATGTACCACACGTGTATTTTTAACATATTATTAGTCGGATATAGCTTTAAGTAGTTTTTTTGTGTTTATTTTTGAAAGTTAGTACTACGCGAAGGACACAAAAACAAAGACCAATTTTTGTTGCGAGTGTACGTATAAACGTTCTCGTTGTAGAAACTATATTTCTCTTACCATAAGACCAAACCAATTAAAATCCATGGTACATTTTACTTCTCTAACCCTCTAACAAGACTAAGGTAAAAGTTTGAAAAATATACATTTATTTCTTGTGCACAGATGTCGCAAGGGAAAATCTGTATCACAAACATCATCGACAGAGACAAAGCTAAAAAGGACTAAAAATAACAGCGTGATACCCGGTATACAATACAACACAGAAAACAAAAGTTCCGACAAACAACTGTCAACTGCAAAAGTCCTCACTTGGTACAGGCATAGGGCCTGTAAGTCTCGTACAATTTAGGAACTTCCGGGATCAAGAATTGTACCAGGAAGTTACATTTCAAACGAAGATATATGACGTTTCAAGCAAAAATTTGAACGTCACAATCTTCAAACTTCGTGTTTTGGCGGGAAACGTTTTCGAATTGACTGTTCATCGTGGTTTCTTGTTAGTCACATGACGAGACTTACAGACCCTATTTCAAAAGAAATTGTGGATTAAACCGGTTTTATTGTGCACCAAATTTCCCCTTCCATTGCGGTTGTTTCCAGCATCAAATCAACAGCAATTGCTGACAGTTAAAAGAAATGATCATCCCAGTACTAAGTAAAAACAGAATCTTGAATCACAATGGCCTGATATCTGTTAAAGAACTTTTTTAATGACCGCATGAGACGGAATTTTTTTAAGCCTTACTTAATTAGGCGGTCACAGAGATAATTATGTATAATAAAAAAGTCTTTATAATTTGGGCTAGCTCTCGAATAAACTGTGAAGCATACAATCCGTAAGCTGGAATTTTACTGTCCATATTAAGGAAATTGATGATTTTGGAATTAATATCGTCTCTTTTGTCGTAAATTTTAGTACTGAAGTGACAATTTTCATCAAATTCGAGATGTAAGTTAAAACAGATGTAGATCTAGTAACAAAATAGCAAAGTTACTTTATATTTAGCTTCTGCATATACCCATTTCGACAACTGATGTCTCATTAATGCAGGTAATATGTAAACATTTAGAAGACCATAAACTCAAAGATGTTTAAAAACTGATAGAGACTATGACGTATAAAGTTGCAAAATTGTTGCGCTAAATTAAACAAAAGGCAGAAACTGGAAACATTAAAGCCAAAATCCAATATAGAGGCAACACAACTAGAGACAAAATGACAAAATATAAAAAAGACAAACAAGATAAAAGAACGATAAAAAACTAGCATTATAAACCCCGCATAGAACTGGAGGTATCAACAGAACTGCTTCATGCATGGCACCTGTCATACTTCCAATGAAAAACTCTAGCTTGTGTAAGTCAGTTTGCAATGATTTGTCATGGTGACGGCCGTAAACATCTCTAGTGACAATTCCCGTTCCAGAAAGCATTGTGTGTAGAGCGTACCAAAATATGTTGATTGGTCAAAAACGTAAATAACTTTTTAATCTAGCACTAAAAATGAATATCTTTTTATCCGGTCAAGAAATCGGTCTTTAAATATAGTTTCTACAACGAGAACTAAGTTGATTATGAAATTTCTCACATCGAGTTAAATAAATTTAGCAAATGTTTGAAAACGAGGCTTGCCGAGTTTTTAAACATTTCAAAATTTATTTAACAAGATGTGAGAAATTTCATAATTAACGTGTTTAAGTTGTAGAAAATGTTTCTCTAATGACATAATGTAAAACACCGAGGATTATATTCCGAATAGATTTGGCGGAAAATTTCACGCGAGTAGTTCTCTCACTAGAGACGAGAAATATCTTTATCACACTGACCAGGCGTTAGTTAAATTTGCTAGAAATTAGAGAAATCACAATAACGTATTCTTATATATCATGAGGAGAGTAGAACAGAGAGAAAAATCAAAATGTTTTTAACGCTGTTGCAAAAGCTGTAAATTCAGCTGACAATAGATATTCCATTTTACATTATAGATGTTTGGATAAATCGGCAAAGACCCTCATGTTGAGTATATCTTCCGGCAATCTTTGATTGCAGGAAAGCTATGCCGTCAGGAGCTGCAGTATAGCTATGCCGCCAGGAAATGCAGTAAATCTATGCCGTCAGGAGCTTAACAGCGATGGAATTTGTTAGACTTAGAAATATATATAAGGACATTCATGTAGCTTAAGTACAAAACCGATACGAAACATGTTTTTTTTTTAATTTTAAAACAAGGGAAAAATACTATTTAGTGATTGTTTGGGATGTCCTCTTTTGCTTTTGAAAAGTGTTTGCATCTTTGATTGGCAAATAATTACATTTCATGAATATTCATTTGAATTCCGTCAGTTTGATAGGTGAACATCGATCACGTGGCATATCAATGTGAAGTTGCAATTCCCATGAAACACATTTGACCACGTGTTCACGTGGCGGATGGTTTGTAAAAATAGAATCCCAATGTACATGGCGTACTTCCCTGTGAATAAACTTATTTTTCATATTTCGGGTTTAAAATGTAATTATAAGAATTGAATGCATTATTTTGAAGTTTCATAGGGACTATGAAAGGGTTGACCGGGCGCACATGCTACCGCGCCTCATTAAAAATGTGCTTCGGTCAACCCTTTCATATCCCAATGAAACTTCAAATTAATGAAATCAATTCTTAAATACATTGTCACTTCCTATCCCCGTCAATAAAACAGTCAATGAAGTGCCTTTTTGCAGGTGTATGCGATGCTGATTAAAGTGTCTTTTGAAGATATTTGTTATGCTGATTATTGAGATTGATTGATTGATTAGTTAGAGTTTAACGTCCAGTGAGTTATTTTTCAGCTATATCAGGACGAGAACAGATTAATCAATTCAAAATTGGTGTAAGTAATAACTAATAACTAAATACCGAAGTCACTGTGAATTTACTTTCTGCATATGCGCATTTCGACAACTTATGTCTCATCAGTGCAGATAAAATCTAAACGTTTGGAAGACCATAAACTCAAAATTGTTTAAAAATATAAGGGAACAGACAACAAGGGCAGTGAGTTTTGATTGCAACTGTAAAGGGGGAGAAATAGGTAGGGGCAGGAAATTTAGCCTTCTACACGACACCAAGTGCATTTGCTCTCTTTAAAGAAAAAATGAAAGATTCTTTATACTGCATTGAGCGTGGCGATTCTCCACAAAGTTTGGTTACAATGGTTCGCTGCAAGGCTTTCCGTATTATGACCCAACTACCCCGCGTAGACAGGGTATTACCCTATCCACCAAGTGGGGACGCGCCAGGCAACTCTGTATCCGGAGTCCCTGAAAACCGATTCAGGTGCCGGGCTGATTATTTTTTTTAGCTTTATAAAGGGTAACAATAATTATGGAAATATTAAGGCCGGATAGCAGAACTGGGATTTTGATTGCCATTTGAAAAGAGAACAAATAGTGAAGTCAAGGAATTTTTTATCATATATGACAAAAAGAATAAATCTTTATAAAGACTGTGTCTGGACCTATTCCCACAAAATTTGTAACATTTCGCTACCCTGCATGGACAGGATGTTTCCTGTATACTGGTACCTCATATTATCGTTGTACGTAGCTATGTAGCAACGATGACGTCACAGTTAAAAATGTTGTTGAAATGAACGTGAATACCACGATATAATGGAACCCACGATATAATGAGAACCTAGTATATATCATATCGGGTGACACGAAAGCAAATCATCGATTGAACTATTGCAAATGTACTGAGAGTATCAAGTGAACGCCATGTAAATACAGATAAAAGGCTTAAATCTAAATCAGCGACATTTCCTTGGCCGTCACAATACATCGTTGGATAATATGACGTGTCAGTGTCCATATTAAAGCGGACATTTGTAGCTAGATTCACGTACCGGTTTCGACCTTTTCCTACATTGACTAGCTTACAATTTAACGGGTGCTGTTAACAGAGCAGGACAGGCTTACCTTTCCAGAGCAGCTGGTGTTACTCTCAATTTCATGGGAGTTCACACTATAAGTTTTTTGGTTTTGTAAGTTTGTTTCTATATTTCTGTGCTTTGTAGTTGTCTAACGTCATTGTTTTTTTGTGTTCTCGTTTGGGCCATATCTTTGGATTTTTTTGTGTGCAAAATACCACTCCTTTGTTCCTTCGGTATTCTACTATTGTTGTTTCTGTGAAAAATTAGAGTTACCGATCTTATATCAATAAACTGTTAATATAATATTTACTTTTTTGTATGCAACATTTTCAATATATAACGGAAATGAAACAGTGTTTTACAAAATACGGTAAGATTTATATTTATCAGTGTACTGTTTTCCTCTTCATGTATATAATGTTGATGTGTGTCGATATTGCTACAAAATTATGAATTACAGGAGCAAGATTCATGTAAAGAAATTGATGATCGTTACTTTAATATAAATCGACAATTCAAAATTTGTATAAAGTAGGCAATATAAAAAGGAATATTCAATTGGCCTTCATGACGCAAATCTCAAGGGTTAAACAACGGCAGGTAGAATATTGAAATAACAAAATATTTGTCGTTACAAATATCAAAGCGACACCACAGAATGACATTAAACAGCTTCAAGACGCAGAAATACAATCAGACCATTTAACACTAAGGCGCTCACTAGGTATATCAATTAACGCCAGATGGCAGCACATTCAAAGTGGGAAAAAGTAAAGATTTGTGGCCAAAGGAACATAACTCGAGTCAAAATCAAAAGACCAGGCGCAAAAACTACAAAAATTTACATTTTTAATAGTAAAGCCAAAAAATTCCATAGGTCCGATTGTAATGAAATTTGCACTGCTTATATGTGAAGTATAAATCTTCCATACGCTAGATGGGTTTTAGTGGGTTCCTAAGTTAACATACTGAAAATGTGATTTTATAGAAATTTACCATCATACAAAGTTTTTAAAAATCTGGCATTTTTTATATCCAAATATTAAATAAACAAACATTGTTCAGAAAGAATGTTTACATTCCTAAATTAAATATTTTACCTTTATCAAACATTTAATTATATTATTTCGCAATAAAATATCAATTCAAACCAAAGGTCACAGATTTTTGTCCGGAGAGTTATCGAACCTGATTCTTTACTGATATGCCTAGACTCACAGTGTGAACTCGAAAAAAACTGAGAGTGACATCGGATGCTCTGGAAGGGTAAATATGTACTGCTCTGTCGACAGCATCCCGTCACATTGTTAGTGAGTAAATCTAGGAATGATCGTAAAATTCATTTCATCCCACCCAAAGGTATAGATATTCCAGTAACTGGAAAGTTTAGACTATAAACGTATAACCCTGCTTTTCTCTTCCGATATTGATCTGTATCTTTCAAAATATTTACTGGTGGACTTCTCAATCTGTAAGATTACCATTACCGGGGTATCCTTTCTGATGGGAGGAAACAATTATATGGATTTTTGACATCTTGTAAATCACTGCAGATACAATGTACGAAGAAGTTTTGGATATAGTGATTCCAAAATTTCGTTTTTGCAAGAAATGGAATGGCGAGATGAAAAGTTAAATGTAGCAGTGTGCTGCTGTGAGCCTTTAGAAGACATATATATAAAAGGTCATTCGTGTTTTGTTGTTAAAATTTGATACAAAAAAAAAAAGAAATTGCAGCGGGAAATCTAGTGAATTCGGAACAAATTAACAGCATGGCGACGAAAATAAACAATCGACAAAATGTCAAGATTTCAAAAGAAATAAACAAATACAATTGTTTTGCGTAATGTTTTACATAAGAGTAGGGGTGCTTAAAATCGCCTGACGGACTTATGGAGCCTTTGGGTCGTCTGGTTCGTGAGGGTTATGGTTGCATTATTGTCGTCAAGTCATTACGTATGACCTTCTTTGGTATTGACATTGGTTTTTTGATAGGGTCTTTGCATTTTGTCCAGATTCTAAATTTCTAAAATCTGTATTGCATGGACACGGGTTATGTATTCCGGTATATGCATGACATCATTATGCTGGACTCCTCGCGGGAGGGGATCTTGGTGGAAACTGTATACTGAGGGTATATAACTTACTTTGTCAGTTGGTAATGGGTCTGGAGCTGGCATGTCAGTTAACTGCTAGTAGTCTCTTGTGATTTCATGTTTATGTCCGTATATTTAGTTCTTTCAGTTTCATTTTTCACAATTGTCTCGGTCTTGTTGCCAACTGAATTTTACTGTTGTTGCGGTTGTTTTTTGATTTGTCGCATTGGCTACAGGGGGGTTGGGCCCAGTGAAACTATGAGTTTGGCCCCAACCCAGCAGGTTTGCGCCTGTCCTGGGTCAGGAGATTTATTAAGCCTTTGTGTGTCTTGTCTTTTTTCTAGTTAAGTTTACTTTATGTCTTTAGGAGTCTAGGATGATTTTCCTTTCGCTGAACTTAATTACTCTTTATTCAGGGGCCGTCTCCGACCTGCCGTTGGGTGTGGGGTTTTCTCATCGTTCATTGAAGATCTTATGGTGGCTTTGAGTTGTTATTACTCCCCTTTGGGTCGTTGTCTCTTTGACACATTCCCCGTTTCCCTTCTTTTTTTCTAATATTTAGTGAAAACCATTCCATTCCCAGATGTTTAATTTGTAGTTAAAAATTAATTAAAATTGCCTCCAAGAAGAGGTAATATGCGATTTTTTTTTTACATTATTCACTGTCGTGATGAAAATATTCAATGAACAGACTGGTCAAAATCAATTGCTATAGGGCTTTTAAATACATGTACTGAGACAAGATTATATGTACAGATAGATTTTTTTTAACATACTTTATTTATAGGTCAATTTAGTGACGATTCTTGCATAAGAAATTTTGAGATTCAAATTTCGTTCTATGTTACTAGGCAAAATCATATCGTCTCGAAACAGCGCCATTTTCCTTTTATACCTACGTTCTCAAAGGGTAATCATCAACACAAAATCAAGGAAAAGGGCGTGCCATTCAAAGACCCCACGTGTCGTCGAAACTACTGCGTGTACCCAGTCTAAAATTTGCAAATAAATCGATATATATTTCATTGCAAAGTGTGCTTTTTTCTGGAAAATTTTCGTTTTTAAGAAATGCCTAGATCCAAAACTCTTTGGAACCAGGTATATTCCGGGAAATCTCATTTTATAAAAAATATGCAAGAAATATCAAAATTAAAAAAAAATGTCATTTGCCAATATCAATATACGTCATGAACATAAGAGGGTATAAATTTGCATGTTATAAGTAACTTTTATCAGGTCTTAACAACGAGCTACACCTTGCAATCGACATTTTTATCTTTTGTAAACGAGAGTTCACATTCTATTGTTTAATTACAATCGGATTTCAGACTGAATTGGGCTTGCGATAATTAATGGTGAATTTATATATGATGGAATGACTTTTGAAGAATGTTAATGAATATGTTTTTTTGTATTTTAATGTCGCGAAATATGCACAACAGCTAATGAACATCTTAAAAGTATTTAGAATGGTTTTTGAAATTAGTTAAATAAACCTCTATCTTTAATTAGGGTATCATTTTCAAACTATACAAACAAAATGTATGTTCAAAGGTTATAGTGTCCAATTTTCCGTACTGGTTGCAATATTGAATAACTGATGAATCTCAAGAATACAATGTGTAAGAGAACTTTAGTAACCAAGTTTATTTTCAATTGGACAAATCGTTTAAGAGAACAGAATCGTTCAATGTGCTCTCATAATTTGTTTCAATGATGGTAATTTGATTAAGGTACATTCCTTTCACAAGACTTTTTTGAAGGAATCATCAAAGTTAAACTTATTTCATCGCTGGAATCCATTTCGGATCACAGATTGGCAACTCATACGTATCATTATTGTTAGGTATAGTCTTAATCCATTGAGAGGTTCTGTAGAAGATATTTGAATTGCATTATTAAATAGGCTCTTATGTTGCATTAAGTTTCCCAATGGCGGCCATTTTTAATTAAGAATCAGCACAAAATTTAACGACACTTGTTCGGGCGTACAACTTGTCACTAATAATAGGTTTTGTTTTAATCCATTCATCTGTTCGCTATGATTCTTAGGGTCAAATGTTAAGCTAAGTTTCGAGCAATTTGTCACTTTGGATGACAGGAAGACATCAAAGTTACATGACTTCGTAAGAACCTCAAATTTTATACATTGTTTTGTTTACATCCATTCAGCGCTTTGTTAGAAGATCTGTCCAAGCATTTTCCCTGTAGGATCAAGAGTTAACCTAGGTCATACTGGAAAAATTAACAACACTTGGTCAGCATCTCAGAATTATCAATCATGCCAAGTTTCTTTCAAAGTAATTCACCAGTTTTCAAGAAGACATTCTTTCTTTGAAGGAAAAGATCTTGCAAAGCGGTGGGAAAAGCTAACCGTCTCATACCAATGTGAGCAAAAAAGAAAAACTTGTTTCTATTATTTTTTCCTCATTGTAAAATGATCATTTTCAATAAAATTATTTTTACGTCTGATATAGATTCAAATTTCACAAGGTGTGTTCATGATATTGATTTCTGGATTTAAAAATAATTTCTCTAAACCAAACTCAATTTACAATTGACAAAACACTTACATGTCAAAGTTATTTTCGATTTCATTTTTCTTACTGTTTACAAGATATCTGTCAAGTAATGTCTTTTTTTATTTTGTTTTGAAGCATGTAAAGTACAATTCAATTATTTAAAACTATAAAACGTGTAAAGTATCTTCTAGTTAATATAAACGTTTTATTTAGATTTTATAGGTTATTTTTTCTCTTTCTGTTTTTACACATAATCGTATTCTTAAATTTTTGATTGGGTGATAAGTTGTCGAAAAGATCAGCTGCAAAAAAAAAATTTACAGTAACTTTAGTATTTTGGCTATTTGTGATAAAGTTTAGCCATCTAACTATCATAAAAATAACTTGTAGATCAAATATACAACTTTTACATGTTGATAATGTGTACTTTCAGTTTCAAACAAAGGTGGTCAACCTTTACAATTATCTTGCCACCTTTTATTATACATTTACTGACGATTTATTAATGAAATACAAGTTTTATCAAAGATTTCGAGAAGAGATAGATTGACCTCAAAGCTGGATGATAATGTTAATACGACAAATAACAGGTACTCCAACGAAAAAATTGAATGTTCGCATTCAATGAATATAGCGGTGCAAAAAGATAGCTATCTGCTTCAATGATAAGAAATTGAAATTTTAATTCCCCAAGGATAGATTAGCATCATTAAAAAATTACATTTTTTCCACTTCCGGTATTTCCTTTATTCACATTTACCAGTTCTATTGAGAGCTAAGGAAAAACTGGTTAAAAATTATTTAGAGTTGCGGCGCTTTGGCCAATAATTGAGATTAAATACGGAGAAAATTCAAGAAAACTGCAAAAACAAGTAAAAGTTAAAATTGCCGTGCACCTACGTGCATCCATGAATCCATTTGAAACTTTGCAGTTGAAAAGTATGAGTTGTAATTTAAATACAACACCTAACAGCGTCTACATGCACCATGTCATCATTATGTATTTGTGCAATGAAAATTGATAAATCATAAAACTTTGCTTACGTACTCTTCGTTGGAGTACCTACAAATAACTAAATACCGAGGTAACTGTGAATTTATTTTCTGCATATGCGCATTTCCACAACTTATGTGTCTTCGTTGCAGATAAAATCTAAACTTTTGGAAGACCATTAATGCAAAGATGATAAAAAACTAATAGAGAACAAAAACCCAATATTATCTAAATGTACAGCTAAAATCAGCTAAGAACAGAGCTTTACATAAGAGATATACTCCTAAGTTTCAACAAAATTTACAAAAATTTTGATATTGCAAGGTTCCAAATAGAATCGGCTTTCGGGTCAGCACCGAAATACTGGCTACTGGGTTGGTAAATACCCTGTTTGACTAACAGTCCATCAACAGGGGCATCGACCTGTTTTCATTTTGGACATTGTGACTGCCATAGAATTTCTGAAGGGTTGAAAGTAACAAAGACTGAACAAATCCCTGACTAAGCAGCTTTTGGGACAGTGTTTTGCTGTTTTCAAAAATCACTGTATAAACCACATGCTCGGCAGTAACCAATCACTGTGAAATATATACTCCATATGCTGGAGAGGTAAAATAAACAATTGGGAACTTAAAATCATTACGTTTGTCATATAGATTAGATTTCAAACGTTTATCTTCGTCAATGTATATTGAGGTAGATCGACACTAATACACGGCGCATTCCATTGGCGTATTTGCGAAACATAAGTCGGATACGGAATCGACCTTATTTTCAAGCCGGAATATTCCTTTATTGTCTTTTTCATTGTGACGTCATAATACTTTCACTTTCCCGCGAATTACTCCCTTTTCCCGTAGATGTTGTCTAGTTCGTAAACTATATAAATACATGTATCTCTCTTAATCAAACGGTGACATTTAGATATTTTCAGCTCAACATTTAGCTGAAGTATATACCTCTGAAATATAAAAAATAAAAATCTAACTGATATTAATTTGATATGAAAGCTAAACAATAAGCATCTTCTCATAGCTCCCTATATATTCTTTGTAAATAGTGTTGATAAATACTTTTCAAAACCCGACAACAGGAAAAGATAATCGGTGACATATCATTTTTATTTTATTTCATTTTTTGAAAAAAAACAAAATGGGCTAAATGCTACAAAATATCTTAAAATATGAAAATTCTGTCTAGTATTTTTTTTAGGCTCGAACTACCTTAAAAGAAGCTGAAGTAGATGTACCAATAGTCTCTTGAATTTCAAGCGCACTGGGATAGATCTAGTGTAAATATTCCTTGAATGTTGGATTATTAAGAGTAAGTACATTGTCTATAAAAAGCGAAAGCTGAAATTAAAGCACTGGGCTAAATGTTTTTTTTTTTGTTTTTCTTTTTTGTTTTTTTTTCTGTTAGCCCTTGTTAAACTTTGCCTTAGTTGGGAAAGGAAAGAGATCAGCTGAAAGTGGCGCGCAGTTAGTTCCCATGGGAATTCCGATTGTCTGTTGAAAAACACGGTCTCAAATTCAACAGAAATATTATCTATTGAAAATCCCAGCATCTTGATTACGTCATTATCTTGTTTGATTCAGTGTAGTTCTTTACAAAATATGTTTTGCCTTTCCTACTACTAAATAAGTGTATCTGCGTTCTCTGTTTTTAGTGCATAAACATTGATGTATCAAATCTAAAATTACTGTTTTCAATTAATTGTGTGGCAGAGTAATATAAACAGTAGAAAAATCAAACGTTGCTATGCTGTGGCAATGGCTAAGACTGCTAGAGGATAGCTGTTCAAAGAGATCTTAAGAATGTTTTAGAATCCACAACTGATTGACGCCGCTCGTGGAGTAGACTTTATCACAGTAACTTTTCAGGCCATCTCTCACTGCGGTCAATAAAGTAGTAAGGAGCTCTAACGATAAAAGAAAAGTAACACCTACAAGTTTTTGTCAACCAACTTTGATCATAGATAAGAAGATATCTGATTGTTTCACAATCAAATCCTAACAGTTTTCTTAAATCATTTTAGAATGTAAGACAAAAGAATTAAAATGAAAAATGAAAACGTCAATTGTTCAGAGAACAATTGCAACGTGTTTCGCCAGTTTTCACCATGATTACATGTTTGAGGTTCGTTTTGTTGTCTATTTCGGTCAAAAATGTGATGTAAACAAAAGTTCTGATCTTAATTAGTCTTTTGCGTAATGGTTGCTAAGGACTTATAAAAAATTAGCTTGTTAATAAGGAAATGAAAGTCACTTCCGGTTGGCAATGTCATTTATTTCCTCTTTACAACATTATAAACTTTTTGCATATGGTTGCTAAGTACGTTTATGGCAAATAACATTGTTGCTAAGGACCTTAACCTTTGACCTTGACCTTATTTTGTCGGCAATATTGAACTGAACATTTCATATTCTTGTAGTTTATTTGTATCTTTAATAGTTATTGAGATATTAGCAAAAAACACCAAATCGGATCTCGAAAAATGGTTTTTGGACCATAGTTCCAAAATGAACGGTGCAATCATTTTGAACACCAGTATCAAATGTAGACCTCAATGAAACAAACATTTTCTCCAATACATTTGAAAACCTATGTCTTACAGTTTACGAGTTCTAGCGATGGCGAGGCCCAAATTCATCAGTGACCTTGACGGTGACCTTTGATCGTGACATTTTTTTATGCTTATATATTTTTATGAACAATGGTGAAAGTTAAGGTCTTTACGACTTATCGTTTTGGAGTAATTAGTATTAACGGATACTCAAAATATTTCAAAGGGCAATAACTCATAAATAGTCGTCGAATCCCTTCGGACCAAATGTAACAAAGTTGGGTCTCTTGACAATGAACATTTCTCCCATTACATGTTTTCAGCCATGTATTACGGTTTACGAGTTTAAGCGATAACAAGGCCAAAGGTCATCAGTGACCTTGACCGGTGACCTTTGACCTTGACATTTTTAGATGGCCATATATGACTTACGAACGTTGGTAAAAGTTCCAGGTCTCTACGACTTACGGTTTCAATGAAAAAAAAAAACATTTACGGAAACTTTAAATTTTCAAAGGGCAAATACTCCAAAAATATCATACCGCACGGCTTCGGTCAAATGTAACAAAGTTCCGTCATGGCCTAAGGGATATTTTCCCATAACATTTAATCAGCATTCTTTTACGGTTTTCGAGATTAAGCGATAACAAGGTTTAAGGTTTCGGGGCAGGTAACTTCGTCACTAAAAATAGCTCATTATGCTGCCCTCGGTTTTAAGGTCCCACACTGATGTCGGTTTATCACACCAAGTATCGAAATGATATGTCGCGTAGTTTTGAAGCTTGAGTTCTGTAGTGAGAGACCTTAAAAAGATTTGACTATGAGAGGGCATTTGTCACACAACTTCGAAACTGGGGATAGAATGTACTCCTTGAATATCTAGGCAATTCAACCTTTAATCAACCTTTATTTCATATAATTTTTCACATATAAGGCGAACTGTATAAAATTCACGACAATTGACGATAAAAGGGCAATAACTCTTGTAAGGATTCGTGGACTGACGTTATCCGGAAAGATACACTACTCTCCTTTACATGGTGAGCATATTTGCAATTAAAACTAACAAAATTACAAGTTTTCTGTTAACCTTAGGGCACGGGCCTGTCTAAAAGTACGTCGATCAATATTACATGTCCTATAGAAAGCTCTCTATTTCAAGATCATAATTGTCTCAAATGAAATTAATTTTCCATATTTTGTCCCGTATGGTGTCACCCCTGTGAACTATCAGGTTTTGGTCTGTCACGTCGTAATAACGGGAAACTTCACGCAAAAGGAACAATTTTTTAACATGCGTGAAATACCAGCGAACTACCTGATAGTGCAGCAGCGACACCAATCGGGAAAAGCAGGAAGGTGAATTCAATTGGTTGGTCTGTAGAACAAAAAAAATAATAGTTTAATATTTATTGCATACAATACAAAGATAGTGACAAAGTTTCAGATTTATTTCATTTACTGAGATTGATTGATTGATTGATAGGACTTTACGTCCAGTATTTCAACCTTTTTCAGTACACAAATAAAGAAACCCAAAATTTTATAAGAATCAAAAAATTAATTATGGAAGGGAAAACTGGACCTAACGAGATTTGATTACTGATTGGAAAGGAACAAAGTAGGTGAGGCAAGAAATTCGGCCATTTATTAGACCCCATCGAGTCGACTCTTTTATCGATAGTAAAGAAGAGGTCCTTATACTGCATGGAGCTTTCTTTTTCACCACACAATTTGTATACAATGGTTTGCTACCAGGCTTTCCGTATTATGACCTGACTAGCCCTGAGTACACAGGATATTCCCCTAACCACCAACTGGGGACGAGGCCTATCAGTTCTGTATATGGAGCCCCTGGAACTAAACCACCTGCCCGAGTATTTACCTAAAAAATCTTATGAAACTTTGCTACGGATACATTAACCCAACTGGTAACTCTATAACACACACATTCATAATAGCAACCTTTAGAATGGTCATTTGGGTTTGTTTTTAAGCATCAACATGACATAACAATCATCATGCAATTAACAAAAGACTGTTTCTGGAAATTAAGGAGAATACTTGCTCTTCGAAAACTTAAATCTGTTGTTCTAAGGGGCTAAAATTCCCATAAATTATAATAAATGGCAGATATGGACATCCGAAAACAGAATACTCTTTATACAAGACATCTAGCCTGTGAATAAATAGCAAAAAATGTTACTTCACCTACAGGGGAAATTCCTTTTTTCACCATAATGGTCGCAAGGTACTACGGATAACTTGTTGCTTACTGTAGGTTGTATTTTATTCACAGTGTATAGCAAATGATATTGTTGTATTTAAAACCCCCTTTAGTGTAATTTAGTCTGTATCATACCAAAAACAAGAATATTCATACGATTCGTATCATCTTCAATGACAGCATTTTACTCCAAATACAGTTATTTCAAAGGGTTGGGAAATTACATTAACCAACAGGTCACCAAACAGATCCAGGGATGGGGTTTATTACCTTTAAATGTAATTGAATACGCTACAATTACTTTGCTTTTAAAATGTAATCATTTACATTACAATTACAGCATTTTTATTTGTAATTGATTACTATACATTGCTATCCTCTATTATAATATAATGAATACATACAAATGTATGTCTTTAGAAGATACCAGTGCCTGTTGAAACAGAGATCATTGCTTAATTAAACCTTCATTTACACTTTCCATACAAAGGTCATTTTCTGACACAAACTTAACTATTTTTTTCAGCTTTTGACGAGAAGATCAAAATTGTTCAATGCTAATGTTATATTTCAAGTGTTATTCTTCGCCTAATGCCAGATACATGTGTTGAAAATAGTGGAGGGGTATCAGTTGATAATGGGTCTGGAGCTGGCATGTCAGTTAACTGCTAGTAGTCTTTTGTGATTTCATGTTTATATCCGTACATTTAGTTCTTTCAGTTTCATTTTTCACAATTAACTCAGTCCTGTTGCCAACTGAATTTTACTGTTGTTACGATTGTTTTTTTGATTTATCACATTGGCTATAGGGGGAAGGTTTGGGACCAATAAAACTAGTTTAACCCCGCCTCAGCAGGTTTATTTGCGCCTGTCCTAAGTCAGGAAATTTATTAAGCCTTTGTGTGTCTTGTCTGTTTTTCTAGTTAGTTCACTTTATGTCTATGGGAGTCTAGGATGATGTTTATTTCGCTGAACTTGATTACTCTTTATTTAGGGGCCCACTCCGACCTGCCGTTGGATTTGGGGTTTCCTCATCGTTCATTGAAGATATTATGGTGGCTTTGAGTTGTTATTACTCTCCTCTGGGTCGTTGTCTCTTTGACACATTCCCCGTTTCCCTTCTTTTTCCTATTCAAAATAATATCACATTGGTCATAATATGTTAATTTTGGTGAAATGGTGTTTTTTTTTTCATGGTTGATACAACAGTATTTCTATAAAAGCTGTGTCTTTTCCGACTTGGAAACGATATATTACTCAGTGTTTCTCTATTAACAAATAAAAACATTAAGAAATTGTTTTGAAATTATTGTTAACGTCTGGCAATTGTATTATCCAGTATTTTACACTAATTAGTATTGACAATTTATTTTTTGTTTATTTAGTTGACATCTACATGTTTTAATTACAATTATTAGCTTGTCATGGTCCAGAGATATGTACATGATTGTCTTTAATCTATTAAAAGAGATTATTGAAGGAATACAAGTGAATGTTATTTCTTTAAAAGTTTACAAATTAAACTTTTGAAAGTAAATATTGTTATTATGTGCATCTCAGACCTTTGCCAGTTTCTTCCCTTTCAAACTTAAAATGTTTGAATTTCAAGAAAAATGGAACTTAGGTTGAGTTCTGATTGATTTTCATATGAAGTTCTTATTGATATTTATATATTTTAAATTAGGTAAGAACTTATGTAGTAAAATAATAATTTTAATTGTAGACTTATTAAGAATAAACTTCTTTTATTTCATAATTTCATATGATAGTATGTATACATGTTTAAAATGGAATATATGTCTTTTATATTTGATATATGTAACAATCACTAAGTAATCATAAAGTAATCAAAATGTAATCATGATTATTCATATTTAAGCTGTAATTGATTACATTACAATTACAAGTAATCTTAAAGAGCTTTATTACTGATTACATATGATTACTGAAGAATATGTAATCAATAACAGCTGATTACAATTAGCGATTACGATTTACCCAAGCCTGAACAGATCATGCTTACCTTTCCGGAATACCCGGTGATACTTCCAGTTTTGTGGATGTTCAAACTGGTATTGCTTTTGGTTCTGTGTCGTTCGTGTTCATTTTGATTATTATGTCGCCCCAGACGTAGTCGGGACGACATATTGTTTTTGGTCCGTTTCTTTGTTATTATAATTCTTTCTTTCTTCAAATAATTTTTGCTCGCCTATTTTCTCAAAGATACCTGGACAGAATTCATTCCTACTTGGCACAAAGTTGGACCACCATTAGGAGATGTGCATGGACCGACAAAAATTTTCAAAATGGCCGCAATTTCCAAGATGGATGCCGATTTACGATCGATTAATTTTGGACATTTTTTGTTGTTTTTCAAAAAGTAAGATGCACAGATGGATGAAAGTTTATGAAAAGCATCTGCCTATTGTTGTGCAGCTTCCACATAATTTTGGTTGCTATCGAAAAAAAAACATGGCCGCCATTGCAAAAAATAGATTAACATTGAACCCTATGGGAAAACATTTTCAGGATGTTTTTTCAGGTAATGGTTTGATGTCAGTTGTATCACCATAAGGGAGATGGCAGGCGTCAAATTTTTTTTCCATATAGCCGCTTTTTCCAAGATGGCAGCCATTTTACGTTAAATTTCCAACTTTGTCCGATTTCAACGAAAATTTATTTCTAGGTAGATTTTGATGCAGCGAACAAGATGGGATCCTCGAATTTGCTGCCAGGGACGACATCAGCTATTGCTTGCAATTGCAAATCTAGTTTGTTTTGTCTTTGTGATGTTGCTTCTATCTATCAGTGTTACATCTAAGCTGCTTTGGTTTTTTTTTTTGGATTTTGTTTATTTAAAATTTCCTTACACTTTCTCTTTTTATACCCCGCCACACGTAGTGGCGTGGTTTTATGTGATCACCTCAGTCGTGCGTCCGTCCGTCTGTCTGTCTGTCTGTCTGTTGTTATTACTCTCCTCTGGGTCGTTGTCTCTTTGACACATTCCCCGTTTCCCTTCTTTTTCCTATTCAAAATAATATCACATTGGTCATAATATGTTAATTTTGGTGAAATGATGTTTTTTTTCATGGTTGATACAACAGTATTTGTATAAAAGCTGTGTCTTTTCCGACTTGGAAACGATATATTACTCAGTGTTTCTCTATTAACAAATAAAAACTTGATTAAGAAATTGTTTTGAAATTATTGTTAACGTCTGGCAA
>MJUU01046163.1:71285-88042 GCA_002080025.1 Modiolus philippinarum | reverse complement strand
AATATATATATATATATATATATATATATATATACTGTTAATTGAAATACATAGTTTGATTTTCATACTAAAGATGCCGACAAACACATTAAATTGCTACCCTGTAATTTCAATCCGAGATTTTCCAATTTAATCGGATCTGCTCGGATTGCTTCACATTTCTAAAGACGGACAAAGTGTGAAGAACATGTATTTAACAATGTCACAATGAAACAAAAAATCGTATTGTTTTTCAGTTATTGAAAGAAAACGGTTCTTGTGATACAGCAGTAACAAGATGTGTCTGTGAAACACTGCATATGCCCCAGATTCTACAGTAAAATAAATGAAAATATCCAATTTAACCCCTTTTTAACCTCTATGACCTTGACCTTTGACCTAATTTTTGGCATATTTATGCTCCTTTTGACTAGACCTAAGTCTTTCTTACATAGTTCAAAAGTTGTTTATTACCAGAAAACACAGCAATCAACCCCTTTATTATGAAACGGATGAATTCCCTTCAATTTGGGCCTCTGTTTTATTGGAAATAGTTTTGATTGTTAAATGTACCTGTTTTTACATGCTATAAGAAACCTACAGCAAAACACTGCATCAAGATCTGACAAAAAAATTAAATTTATTTTATATTCATTTTGACAACATCGGGCCTCTTGTTTCTCAAAAGCGGTAAATGCTACCCAAATTGTTATACTACAGTTGTGCAATTTTTTTCAGCAATAACATAAAACCGCGTCTCAATAGGATAAATAATACGGATTTTTTCACTCAAATATTGGAAAACAAGCAATCTAACCCCTTTTTGAACCTCTGTGACTTTGACCTTTGATCTGACCTTATTTTTTTATATTTATGTTCCTCTTGCCTAGACCTAAACACTTGCAAAGTATAAAAGTCTATCTTACATAATTCAAAAGTCATAGTCAAGGTTTAACTTTCGGACAAACAGACACACAGGCAGGACAAAAACAATATGTCCCCTCCCCCCTATTCGAGTTTTAAACTTTTGCTCGCAATTGTTGTAAATATGAACATTGTGCAAAATTTTGGAAATATTAGTCAAAGACCAATGTATTTCATCATGTATTCTAATATGACTCGCTTCATTCGCTTTGGAAACAAAGCTATGTTCTAATTACAACAATATTGTTTAGCACATGCGTATAATTTCTACAAAAGGACATTCGTAATGTACAATTTCACATTTTATTCAATCAATATTCATTTAATTTTGTGTAAATAAAGTTTCATATAATGAATCATGCAAAAATCCACATCAAACAATGACAATAATAGAAATTTACAACAGTTGCTAAATTTAAGACACGGAACTGAAATTGACATTACCGTAATCTAGCAACGAATGTGTTGTTGTTATGAAATCTTATCTATGTTGCATATCATGCTCTATGATTTAAATATTGTTTTTAATTTTTTTTATTTTAATAGAATTATAAATATGAGTTTTATTCCTTTTCTATCAAAAATAACATAACTAAGCAGTCATATAAATTAGAAATACAAACAGGTCACATTTATACCCGCTTCGATTTTAAAATATCCGTATTTTTTATGATTTATAACAGGTTTTAAATCATAAGCTTATGAGACACTTGTATTAATAAAACAACGAATATAAATTTCTCTTTTTTCATTTATGTGTGTTTGTATGCAGTTTTCCGTGACATATTTCAGTTCTAGTGCAAACCCAATATTGCTCTCTAAGAGCCGCTTCGAATGTTCAAAACTCTTGTTAAATATATTAGAATCGAAACAGATTATTGCAATTTGGCTCTATGCGAATTAGAACATGGTCAGACCTTATATTTGTCTTCATTTTATACCTCTCTATCGCTCGGTATAAAATATTGACAAATATAAGGTCTGCCCATGTTCTAATTCGCATAGAGCCCGTTTGCAATAATCTATTTCTTAATTGTACTAATAAAAATAAGGAAATCATAAAATTATTATAACATTGGTATATTCTTGGCCAAAGTATGAACAACAAAACTCTGTTTCTCGGTGAAAGTTTGTGTGGCCTGCCAGTGTTATTCTGGAAAATATACATTCCAATTTGAGTATGTCTAAAAGGGTTTCGGGTGTTTCCCCGGTTGTTTGATAAATATAGCATCAATTGCTAGAATACATGCAGAAAACATCATTTCCCTCCCAAGTGTTTACCTTGTCCTAAATCCTTTATCCGAGTTCATGTATTGGTTCAGGTCGGGGTCTTACAATTGCATTCTAATATGACTCTCTTCTTTGGCTTTGGAAACAAACTATATCATCGATATAAAGATACAATGCAACCTGTAAACTTCTAATCAAGGCTGGTATTTCACATCCCTTATTTTACGGTAATGTTTTACAGAGTAAAAAATACTTAAACTCGCCTAACAAACTTAAAAAACCTTTAAATCGTCTAATTCATAAGGGTTATAATTACGGTATTGTCGTCAAGTCATTACGTATGGCCTTCTTTGGTATTAACATTGATTTTTTGATAGGGTATTTGCAATTTAACTAAACACATTCTAAATTTCTAAAATCTGTATTGCATGGACACGGGTTATGTATTCCGGTATATACATGAAATCATTATGCTAAACTCCTCACAGGAAGGGATCTTGGTGGAAGCTGTATACTGAGGGTACATAACTTACTTTGTCAGTTGGTGATGGGTCTGGAGCTGGCATGTCAGTTAAATGTTAGTAGTCTCTTGTGATTTCATGTTTTTGTCTGTACATTTTCTTCTTTCAGTTTCATTTTTCACAACTGACTCAGTCCTGTTGCCAACTGAATTTTACTGTTGTTACGATTGTTTTTTGATTTATCACATTGGCTGTAGGGGGAAGGTTTGGATCCAATAAAACTAGTTTAACCCCGCCGCAGCAGGTTTGCGCCTGTCCTAAGTCAGGAATTTATTAAGCCTTTGTGTGTCTTGTCCTTTTTCTAGTTAGTTTACTTTATGTCTATAGGAGTCTAGGATGATGTTTATTTCGCTGGACTTGATTGCTCTTCGTTCAGGGGCCGACTCCGACCTGCCGTCGGGTGTGGGGTTTTCTCACCGTTCATTGAAGATCTTATGGTGGCTTTGAGTTGTTATTACTCCCCTTTGGGTCGTTGTTTCTTTGACACATTCCCCGTTTCCCTTCTTTTTTCTGTGTACTAATTCCAACAACATTTTTTAACACATGCGCATATCTTTTACAAAAAGGACATTCGTAAGATACAGTTTCATGCTTTATTCACTCAATCATGTGTAAATAAACATTTAAATGACGAATCATCCAAAAGCTGCAACAAATAATGGCAATAATTGAAATTCACAACAGTTACTGAATTTAAGACTCGAAACTGAAATTGACATAACCGTAACCTAGCAACGAATGTATTGTTGTTATGAAATCTTATCTATGTCGCATATCATGCTCTACAATTTAGCTATAAAAATTTTAATTTTTAACGTTAATAAAAATTATAAATTTGACTTTTATTCCTTTTCTTTTCTTTTTTGGCTTCAAATATAACATAACTAAGCAATCATATAAATCAGAATTACAACTAGCTCACATTAATACCCGCTTCGATTTTAAGATATCCGTATTTTATATTTTTAAAAACAGATTATTTGTATTTATTCATAAGCTTATGAGCAACTTGTTTTAATAAAATTACAAATGTAGATTTCTCTATGTCCATTTATGTGTGTTTACATGCAGTTTTCCGACATATTTTAATACTAGTGTCAAACCCAACATTGCCCTCTAAGAGCTTCTTCGAATGTTCAAAATGCTTGATAAATATATTAGAATCGAAATAGATTATTGCAATTGGGCTCTATGCGAATTAGAACATGGGCAGACCTTAAATTTATCTTCATTTTATACCTCGCTATCGCTCGGTATAAAATATAAGGTCTGCCTATGTTCTAATTCGCATAGAGCCCGCTTTCAATAATCTATTTCTTAAATAATGACAAAAACAGACATTTGAAAACAAAATCAATAAGATGGTAACACGGGAAAGGATCCTGCAAATAACTGGATCGTTCTTGGGTCATAATATACTGAAATAAACCTTAAATCGAGTATAAAACCCATGACAATAAAATTTTTATTTGAAATGTGTATACGTTTTTTGTATAGTAGTTGATTTCCTTTGATTTCCATGCTTACCCTTCTTGAGTACCCGGATGCCACTCTCAGTGCCATGGGGGTTCACACTATGAGTGCCATGTTTTGAATGTTGTGTTTTAATATCTGTGTTTTGTAGCCGTCTTAGGTCATTGTTTTTCTGCGTACTGGTTTTGGCCTTGTCTTTGGACTCTGATTTTTTTTATTCCATCGTAAAATCTATAGAGGTGACTTTTTCCGTTATAAGTTGTAAATTTCAGGCAAAAAAAAACGCACATGTAAATGCAGAAAAAAGTCAACTAGTTGCAAACTTCTTGAAGAAATTTAACTTTACTTGGAGATTTGATGGGGTGCCCTTCACATAACAACATATAAATTCATTTTTTTCTTAGTTTTATATATCGAAAAAAGCTGTATGGTTGAAAACATAACACGGAAGAAAGTATAACAAGTGAAAATTTTGCGGCGAATAAAATACTGAAGTCAACGTTTAGCACTTTGAACGAATTTCATATACACACCTTTAATTGACGGAATAAAAGTAGAAATGCTGAAAGGGGTGTCACAAGGAACTCTAAAACTCAAATCATTATATTTTCTGTCCGGAATTCGACAACAACTATTCCGGAGGAAACTAACAACTATTTTGATAAATTCAGGATTCTTTATTTTTGTTGTAAGCGAAAATTTAAGGCTAGTCAAACAATACCGCTGCAATATTACACGTACTTTCTCCTCTGCCTTTCTCCCGATCTCCTGTCACCCCCACCGCAACTCATGCGTAGCATATAAAGACACGTTGTATTTAGTAACATTGTTTATTAAATAGTTCTGTAAAATATGATTAAAATTGTCTATGCAATACAAAATGCTTAGACCAAATACAGATAGGTTTACTGGACAAATACGACCAAGCAGGCCCAATACTGGCTCAATGAGGATTTACTGGCCCAATACGGGTTTACTGGGCCAATACGGCCAGGCCCAATACTGGCTCAATAAGGATTTACTGGCCCAATACGGGTTTACTGGGCCAATAACAAAATAACGAGATACATGAGTATGTGAGCTGTTAAAAGGGATGAATTTATAATCTAAAATATGACCTAAAGCACAAAAAAAATCGTGACCACAGAAAATTACTACGACAGCAAAAGTATTAAACTAAATAATTGCTCTATCATTTGCCGTGTGTGATTCTGGCAATCCAAACTCGAAACTAAGCAACTCTTTGGAACTTGGGCACCCTACTATTTATTTTTCTACAAAATTACTTGATTAAAATAGCCCGAATTAAAAATATATGATTTTCATTATACACACCTTCATTTGGGTTTTTTTTACATAGTATACTCTTATATTATATTTCTATTAAGTAACTGTTTATTAATCCCAGATTATTTAACAATACCTATTCACATCTTCAAAAATCATGTCTTTTTAATATCGAATCCTATGTTGTTGATTGTTTATTTCTATTGCATACCTTCTATCTTTTTTAAATACATGTGAGAGGCAATGCGTTAAGTAAAAGGCTTCATCTAATTTCCTTGTTGTAAATACTTGACTTTTGCATGCAAGTAGAATAATTTGGCCAATTAAATTTCAAGTAATATTCAGGTTCAATGACTCTTTTATCATGATGGTAAAATTCCACAGCTGTTAATATAATAACACGTTAAAGTTGAAAAGTTTAAGTGTTGGATGAAATAAAAACAGGATATATTGGCGCGCGCGCATACACACACACACACACACACACACACACACAATGGTACAGAATTTAGGACAGGTTGAATCTTTAGAAAATAAGGTATAGACAAGATACGGTTAGGCATAGGAAAATGTTTTTGGCCGCTTTATCCTCACAATTCTTTAAAGTAAGAGCTGGGCTACACTATACAGCGGAATATTATTCATTTTTATTATCATTATTAATATCTCTCTTTAGATGCAGGCCCATTATCCATTCCTTGCACGAATAGTTATTTGTGGTACACAACGAGACTTTGAAGCTGGAGTTCGAAATGAACTTGTTATATCGCTTCCACTGGAATTTAAATGGTCGAGAGCTTTCACTGAGACGCTTGTAAAAAATTTAAAAACGACGTCATCTGTGCGTTTAAAGATGGTCATTCGGTTGAAGGGAATCTGCAGAGGAGACAAACGCCAGTCTAAAAATATCAATGAAGGGATATGGAGAAATTGAAAATGAGAGTCTCTACAAATACATGGTAAATCTTAGTAATGGAACAACGCTTTTATTGTTTTTCTTCATCCTGAAGTCACCACGAGGCCTTCAACAATGAGCTGCACTCATACTGCATAGTAAGTTTAAGACGGCCCCCAGCACTAGTTTGAGTGGAATTTATTGTTAGATGTCGAGCAATGCTACTTACATATGACTTTACCCATGGATGCGGGATCGTCAACAAACAAAGTTAACTGGCAAAGTGTTGTTACTCTAAACTTATTTATTATCAAAACAGAGCTCTATGAGCTCATTACAAATTAAGGTAATATTACTTCCTGTGTAAAAATCGTCGTAATGAGCTCATAGAGGACATTTTTACCTTTCTTACAATGTAACCCTTGAATGCGTCACCATGTTTGACAGAGTTTACAACCGGACTGACTTACACCGACTGGGACAAAACATCACTTTTCTCTGGCAGCCTGGCGGGTACCTCAGTTTTTGTTGATTCACACTGGTAGTGCTCTAGTTGTCTGATGCTCTTGTTCATTATTGTTTATTTGTTTTGTCTTTGTCTTACTTTCTCAATTTGTAATGGAAATGATTTGCCGTGATTTTGGAATTCCCCTTCCTCATTTTTGCTTAGGTATTCGCTTGCCGATCTATTCCTATGTAGAAATATTGGTTGCCCTGTTGAGTGTGGTCATACGTAAAAAAACGAGATGGAAACCATCTGCTATGGCGGTCGAGTATGAGCAAAGCTCTTGGCCTGGGTTCCCGACGACGGATGCCAAGTTGCTTTTTCATCCAGGCTGGGTTGTAAATGAAATATTGTTCTAATCTACAGTTTATTACAAAAATATCCAACAAGTAAAAATAACAGTACAATATCAGTGTTGAAACAGAATTTTAGAACGGCCGTATTAAATCATTGAAGAAATTAAATTTCGGGAACAAAACGATGATCACAGGATTCCAATAAACTCAGACTTTCGTGGAACTGATATCCAAATCATTTTGAATCGAAGGGGTACCAACTCCTTAAATCACAATAACACGGCAACTTCCGGTTTAGGCAAGTTCCTCAATAAAATCAAGCTTCCTGTTAAGGCAAGCTCATCAAAGGAATTACAATCCTTAAATCAAAATATCACGGCAACTTCCTGTTAAGGCAATTCCCTAAATAAAATCCAGCTTCCTGTTTAGGCAAGCTCATCAAAGGAATAACAATCCTTAAATCAAACAACATATCACAAGATCTCGATCCCCCCTCCTCATTACACAAACATCTGAAACACCGTTTAAATCCTGTCAACATCGTTCTCGAGAAATGAATCCAATTCACTAAATTGAATTACTGTAAACTAAAATAATATTAAAAAGCAAACGTAAGTAAGGCATGAAAATCCCAAAATTCTATATGTAACGTCTCTCCGTAAAATCTTTGCACGAATCAACTCTGAATATCCCCAGAAGTTACTTTAAATTGTCATAAGCTTACGTGATAATCGAAAGTAAACCGACATAACATAACTTGAAATATATATATCTTTAAGAAGTATATAAAACTCCATGCCCCCATCCCTTACGGTGGGGGCATAAAAACTTTCCACATAAATACTGCATGACTGCTATATATGATTCAATCCCTTCCTTTCTTCAACTGAAACATCAAGGCCTTTATATACTGTCTAACACCAGTCTTGCACCAACTATGCACTAAATATTTTGATTATCAATACATGTACCTACATAACTGACCTATATTCAGCACCAAACTAACACCATGTTAACACCAATTTCTCATTAACCAAACATTTTGCATATTATTAGGAACAACAACCTATACAGTAGAAACCTGATACTACAATACTTCAACTTAACAGTTAAAACTATAAAAATAAAGATAAACGACTACGCTATAAAATGACTATGGACAGATGGCTATACGAATATGCTTACGAATATATCTAAACTAATTATCATCAAAATTTACACCATTTCACATTGACAAATTGTCGACCGCACTGGTCCTGACGTGATAGGTCAAAGACAGTTAAAAGAAATGATGGTCCCAGTACTAAGTAAAAAAAGTATCTTGAATCAGAATTAGGACCGAAACTTCAATTTTTTTAAAAAGGGACTATCTTTTAAAGAACTTCTTATAATCGTACGAGATGGAATTGAAAAGCCTTGATTAATGAGGCGAGCACAGAGATAACTATTTATAATTAGAAAGTCTGTATAATTTTTGCTAGCTCTTGCGAAACTTCGTAAATAAGGCTGGAAATATCGTTTATGGAAATCATAGATACTTCATTCGGACCATTTCAGTAGTCAATTAATTTGGAAAAATAAAGTACATTCCAAAACAAAAGCCCGTTTCTCCGTTTGTTTTTCTTCTTTAATTATTTTTCAAAGAAACATGATATTAATAGTGTTCTATATTAAATTGTTCAATCTACTAGGCAAATACACACTCATGTGTATAAAATCTTACTTGATCAGACTCCTTAGCGAAAATAAAGCATATGGAATAAATTATACCACTTTTACCAGACATTTCACGAAATTGACGTACTCCAATCTTGAAAAAAAAAGGTATTCTCAAAGTGATTTTTATATTCAACTTGTAATTATTATACTTATTGGACTTACAATACATTGCATTTTTATCACTATCTTGCATTTAAGCACGGATTTTGTCTGTTCCTTGCTATAATAAAAACGACGTTCAAATCGAACTGAAATTTCTCTTGAAAATCGTTGTGACTTTCTATAACGAATTTAGTCTTGAGCGTTACTCGAATTAAAAAAATCGTGGCATTGACGAAATAAATCTTCGAAAAAGGGGGGTTTACAGTAGGTAGTTGGTATCTGATTTCTTGAAATGGCTACTTAAAGCAACCTGATACGTTGTACATACGTCAATAAAAATGAAAAACGACATATGCAATTAGTTGTCATGGCGATATAAAAACAATTCACAGATTTGGAAGAAGAATGCATAGATATGTAATTATTTTTTTCACCGAAAAGTAATGTGAAAAAATAATAATTTTACTTTTGCTGTCTTAGTTAATTGTTTTGCCAAGTTTTGTTGCAACTGACTTGATGAATGAACTGTAGTTGTTTAGATGTTGTGATTTTCTTCTATAATTATTTTTTTTTTGTCGGATAACATATGACAGCGATTCTATGAAACTTTGCCAATTGATTTAATGTTTGTTGACGACCTGCATCTAAGTGTGAAGAGAAACATGGATATAGTATTTTCCAACTATAGCCATGAATTCCACTTAAATCGGTGCTAGAGGCCGTCTTGAACTTGCGATGAGGTATTGGCAAAACTCATAGTTTAAAGCCGAATGGTGACTTTAAGATGTTTTTTCAACTCTGAACCATAGCATTTGTATTCTTCCGTAAATGGTGGTTTCGAGTGGGAGATGACCCATGTGAGATCGATGCACGCGACCTCATCTCACACCGGTAAATGACCAACCAGACGTGTTGATTTTTGTGATACAACAATCGTAACCATGACTTAACGTCATAAAACACCTGACGTCAAAATGTAAAGAATACTCAAATGGCGACAACGCTGTTCAAAAACAGTAAAGGTTACCAGACGTTTCTTTTCGCTTTTTACGGAAGAAATAGGATCTTGCATAAGATCAAAATTAAAGATCGGGATATCTTTCACTCGTGTAAGAAATTCTACGTCTTTTCCTCTCGTTTCGCTACGCTCCACTCGAGAAAAGACGAAATTTCTTACACTTGTGAAAGATATCCCGATCTTTGATCTGATCTTATGCAAGATCCTATTACATATGTTTTGTCAATCTCCTTACATTGTTAATTTAACTGAATCTCACAAACATGGAATTGAGTTGATAAAGCCTTCACTACATTAATCTTTTAAATGAGATCTTAGAGTAGACATTTATTACCTGTTTAACCATTTCTTTATATGCATTTTAGTTACACTTTTATTAACAAAACTGGAGTGATCGAAATAATACTCTAAACCTATGCAACAGCGGAATTCATTTTAAAATTTCAGTGCAACTTGACATAGTTTGGACTAAAAGGAGCCATTGTTAGGTTTTGAAATATAGGATTTTGATTTATATTATATTTATGATCTGTAAGCAACAAAAGGAGTCTAAAATATCACCTTTACTAAGTAGTAAAAGGAGTTTTTCAATTGCATTCTTAAGAAAACGATTTTGCTACCATTTCGACAAATGTGGCTAAGTTGTTACCATAAAAAAGAACCAGAATGTACCTTTTGTAAAATTATATTATTTTTTTCGACTGGATTTTAGTGCTATTCGTCGTGAAATTTCATTCCAGTGTATCGTGTAGTTTAGTTCCTTTATTACATGCCAATATTTCCTGTGGCTTGTTTTATTCAACACCTGGCCTTTTCAACTATTACGTGTTTATTATATTAACAGCTATTGATATTTAACATAGTGTCAACATGAAAACCGGACAATCAACAAGAATTGTAACTGAAAATTAAATCGGTCAAATTATTCTTCTTGCCTGAAAAAGGCAAGTGTTTGCCACACAATTAACTTAGCTGAGGCACTTTACTTACCGTATTACTTCCTACATGCATTAAAAAAAAGATTTAGAAGACATACAATTGAAATAAACGATGAGGAACATGAAATGCGATATGAATCAGTTTCTGAAAAGAAATATCAATTTTATATTTTCCAATTGAGTGTGACAGAAATAAATGAAAAATGATTGGACTTTGTCTGTTCTTGTATGTAATAAAAACGACGGTCAACTCGAACAGAAAATTTTCTTTGAAAATTATCGTTACTTTCGATAACTTATTTAATAATGAGCGTTCCTCGAATTCAATTTTTTTTAAGTCTGTCATGACATTGACGGAAGTTACCTCCGAAAAGCAGAGTTACAGTAGGTAGTTGGTATCTTCGTAAATATTTTACAAAAGGATACGGAATAAATGAACACGAAACCATAACACATTTAATAACTGCAACTGCAATTAATTTTAAGAATCCAAACATAGGAAATCCATTATTATACCCCCGATCCGTGGGAGAGGGATATAGTGTTTTACCCTTGTCCGTCTGTCTGTCCGTCGGTCCTTCCGTCTGTCCGTCCGTCCGGAACATCTTTCGTCAAGGATTTCTCAGCATGTGTATGTAGTAATGATTTGACATTTGGTCTGAAGCTTTAGTATGAAAAGTTGTATCGTGTCTCCCCATTTCAAGTCCGTAACTCATCTACTTCCTGTTTTGACGATAACTTTGATTTTTTCCAATTTTAGCTATATACTGAAATTTTTCGTCAAGGATTTCTCAGCTTGTGTATGTAGTAATGATTTGATATTTGGTCTGAACCTTAAGTATGATGAGTTGCATCGTGTCTCCCCATTTCAAGTCAGTAACTCATCTACTTTCTTTTTGACGATAACTTTGATTTTTTCCCATTATAGCCATATATTGAAATTTCCGTCAAGGATTTCTCAGCTTGTGAATGTAGTAATGATCTGATATTTGGCGTAAAGCTTTAGTATAATGAATTGTATTGTGTCTCCCCTTTTGGAGTCAGTAACTCATCTACTTCCTGTTTGACGATAACTTTGATTTTTTTCCAATTATAGCTACTGTAACATTTGTGTATATTGCAATTTTTCGTCTAGGATTTCCCAACTTGTGTATGTAGTAATGATTTGATATTTAGTCTGAAGCTTTAGAATGATGAGTTGTACTGTGTTTCCCATTTTCAAGTCCGTAACTCGTCTACTTCCTGTTTGAGGATAACTTTGATTTTTCCCATTAAAGCCATATATTGACATTTTTCGTCAAGGATAATTCAACTTGTTTATGTAGTAATGATTTGATGTTTGGTCTGAAGCTTAAGTATGATTAGTTTTATCATGTCTCCCCTTTTCAAGTCCATAAATCATCTGCTTTCTGTTTGACTGTAACTTTATTTATCACTACAACTATGCCAATGCTTGTATTGTGTCTACACTTGTACTGTGTCCACGCTTATGTCCACACATACTTAACTTAGCATTGGCATATTGGTTCAGGGTTCATTTCGCGGGGGTAAAAATGGCTGCCATTTGGCGACAGCTCTTGTTTAAAACAATACATAAAACCGAACGAAATACGTATAATCAGTAATGTAGCTAAGGACAAAACTACGGTGGAGGAGTTTAGAATTAACATGAATTTAGATATTAGTTATAAACAAAGTGTACACATGATATATAAACGTCTTTAGGTGGCCTACAGGCCATAATGTAACATAAATTGAAATTGTAATTCTTAAAGCAAGTTGATACTAACGTCAATAAGAATGAAAAAAGACAGTCACTGTTTCATGCAAATGAGTTGTCGTAGCAACGTTAAAACAATTAACAGCTTTAAAAAATCGAAGAGCCAAAAGCACTGCTACTTCCGAGAGTGGTAACAAGGTGTAAAAATTAATACAAAAATAGTCCTTTTCATTTTAGAAGGGGACATGGATAATAAAAGGTATGTTTTTTTTTACTATTTCACCTCACAGAGAATATGAAAAAGATTCAATCATCGAAACAATCAACTTTGAAGGTAGCTATCAAAGTAAATTTTTCTTGCATACTAAGTAGTTTTATTTACTGTTTAAGCTAAATTCAAGAGACACGTTCAACTTTCAAATGTTTTTATGAGTTGTGGTGCAACTGCTTTAATGAGTGACTGTAGTTGTTTAAGGAGGTTCGCTCCTCATGTTTTGGGATTTCTGTCAGATTTTCGGAATCCTCGAGTTTTATCCATTTAAAAGCACTATAATTTTTTGCCCATTGACCCCCTTATTTTTTTCCAGAATTTCATTTTATACATCTTTGAGAGCATTCTGTAAAAATTTCATTGAACTCTATTTATTCTGTCACATTCATTCATGGTCAGACCTTGTTAATGTTAATCTTATGAAAAATCAGAGGAGTTCAGTTTCCCGCCAAATTTTCAATGACTTAAATCTCAAAAACGAGATCATCAACCTATCAATTTTTTTCACTTAAATACGTCTTTTTTAATTCTCTAACAAATAATCATGTTTATTTGAAATCCTATTTATTTTCAAATGGAGTAGAGAACCCCCTTAAATGTTGTGATTTTCTCCGATTATTCTTTTTTGTCGGGTAACAGATGAAAGCGATTGTGTGAAAACTTTTAATGTTTGTTGACAACCCTGCAGCCATGAGTAAAAAGAAATAAAGATGTAGTATTTTTGATAATTAGTCATGAATTCTGCTTTAATTGGTGTTAGAGGCCGTCTTGAACTTGCTATACTGTATCAGCAAAACTCGTCGTTGATGGCTTAATGATGACTTTAAGATGAAGAACAACAATAAAAGCGCTTTACCAATGAACCAATGCTTGGTTTAAAACGTATTTATACATTATTCTTCTAAATTAATATGCATTTACTCAATTTCCTTGGATTGTTTATTAAATTGCATCTCGTCAACATAGAATTAAGTTACTAAAACTTTACTACCTAAACCTTCGTTATGAGATCTTAAAGTAGTCATTAATTACCTATTCTAACACTTCTTTTATGGATAATTTTAGTTAACCTTTTATTAACGAGACTGAAATGAGCGAGCTTATACGTCATTTTAAACTTATGCAACGTCGGAAATCTTTTTTTTAAATTCAGTGCAACTTGACATAGTTTTATCTAAAAAGACCGTAGGGGAGGGTTTGAACCAAGAAAAACGAGTTAAACCCCACCGCAATTTTTGCGCCTGTCCCAAGTCAGGAATATGTTGGTCATTGGCTTGTCCTTGTCTTCTTATAAAATTTTAGTTTCTTGATATTTGGGTTATTGGATGTGCACGGTTTGTTTTCGTTGATTTAATCACATTTTTTTAACCTTTTTTCGGCCATTTAGGGCTTGCTTTATGGTATGACGTTCCTCACTGTGTTGAAGAACGTACGTTGACCCCTAGATGCTTTGTTTTGGGTCCTTTTAACCTTGATATGGGATGCTGTCTCCTTGACATTTACCCCATTTCCTTTCTTTTTCATATTTAAAGAAAATTGTATCTGATGTTCGATTTATGTTGCATTAATAACATTGTAGGCCACCAAAAGAATTAAAAATATCATTTTTACTAAGTAGTAAAAGGTATTGTTCAGTGTTATTCTCACGAGAAGGTTTTTGGTACCATTTCGACAAACTTCCAAATGTTTTGGTTTGATTTGCACCGATGAGACACAAGTTGTTGAAAGGCGCATATGCAGAAAAAATACAATTACTTCGGTATTCTGTTATTTATTACCACAGGACTGATGCCTCTGCTGGTTGACTGTTAGTCCCCGGGGATATTCATCAACCCAGTAGTCAGTACTTCTGTGCTGACTCGAAAACCGATTGCATTGAATCTTGCAATATCTAAATTTTACGAACTTTTGCTTAAAACTAAGGAGTATCCCCCTCATGCATGCTCTTTTCTTAGCTGAATTTTGATTTTTCTTTTTAGACCCTTTTGGTTATTTGTTCTCTATCAGATTAAACATGTTTTTCGGGTAATGAACTTCCACATTTTTGATTTGATCTGCACTGATGAGACATAAGTTGTCGAAATGCGCATAGGCAGAAAATAAATTAACAGTCATTTCGGTATTTTGTTATTTAGGTTTTTGGTACCGACTAAGTTATTACTTGGACTTTTAGTCCCAGGTTATTACCATCGAAATAAGGTACAGAATGTACCCTGTGTAAAATTATTTCAATTTTATAAAGAATTCTAATGTAATTTGTTTATGATTTCAGCGAAAAGTGTAGTTAAGTTTCTGTGCATACAAATATTTCCTGTTATTTTATTTCAATTGATGCCTGAACGTTTGACCTTCAACGTGTTGTCATGTTAATTACCAGTTATGGAATTTTAACATTGTGAAAAAAAGAAGCAAGACAGGACATTCCATTGTCAGCCATTTCGGGACGCTTCAGGCAGCTCTGAAGACGGAGCCCCTGAAAACCAATTTATTGCCGGGAAGAAGAAATCGATAATGACAGGTTTCATTCTATATATTATCATCGGCTAAAGAGCTAACATCGTGAGTTTGGCTGCAAGCAGAAATCTATTATAGGGTTAATGCGAAGCGGCACCGTATAATAGATTTCTACTTATGTAGCCTTACTCACAATGTTAGCTCTTTAGCCGATGATAATTATTTTTGTCTTCTGTGTACAGTTTCCACAAGTAGTTTGTTGTAATAAAGATTATATCACAATATAATGTGTCACACGTATTTTATCTCCGTATTGTAAGCACGCTAAAAATAGCCATTTATTGATTTTATGTCAAGATTGATTCAACACTACAAGGTGCTACACAAATACGTACGAGAAATATATACTCTCGTTTTACAAAGAACGAGAATTTAAAAATTTTCCGTGCACTTTTTTGTCACAAAAAAATGACAAAAAATGATCCTCCAGCACGAATGGGTGTTAAATAAAAATCGGCAAAGACGTTGCATGAAAATAGCCCTGTGGTTGTGTTGTTATACTCATCAACAAAGCAGTACAATAATTAAAAAAAAAAACAAGAGGCTCTCAAGAGCCTGTATCTCTCACCTGGACCATGGCTGACATAGATAAAAGGAAAAATGAAAAATAAAATTTAGCAGAATACTTTTTTTTCTAAAATTACAGTATTCTTGTTTGGTTTCCATGGCAACCGAAAGATCCACCATCCATTACAACCCATAACAGAACAACATTCCAAAAAAATTTGGGCAATTGTTCCCCTTATAATTAAAGTAATACATAGTGCTGAAATTAAAACATGCAGACCACTTTTCAAATAAAAATTCAAAAATTTGGGCAGAGGTTCCCCTTAAAATCAATAGGGCCAATCTCAAAACTATGTTCCAGATGGTGGCCATCTTTGATGAGGTACGGACCTACCAGATACATATTTTGGATGGGACCACCTAAGGACCATTGTGGCTTAGATTGGTTCTAATTGGACTAGTAGTTTCTGAGAAGAAGATCTTTGAATGTATATTCCATAGGGTCCAATGTTAAAACTATGTTCCCGCTGGCGGCCATCTTGGATGAGGTAGAGACCTGCCAGATACCTTTTTTGGAAGGGACCATCTAAGGACCATTGTGACTAAGTTTGGTTATAATTGGATGGGTAGCTTCTGGGAAAAAAATCTTTTAATGTCTTTCCCATAGGCCCAATGTTAAAACTATGTTCCCCGCTGGCGGCCATCTTGGATTAGGTACAGACCTGCTGGATACCTTTTTTGGAAGGGACCATCTAAGGACCATTGTGACTAAGTTTGGTTATAATTGGACTGGTAGTTTCTGAGAAGAAGATCTTTGAATGTCTTTTCCATAGGGTCCAATGTTAAAACTATGTTCCC
>MJUU01046163.1:12347-71021 GCA_002080025.1 Modiolus philippinarum | reverse complement strand
AGAAGATCTTTGAATGTCTTTCCCATAGGGTCCAATGTTAAAACTATGTTCCCCGCTGGCGGCCATCTTGGATTAGGTACGGACCTGCCGGATACCTTTTTCGGAAGGGACCATCTAAGGACCATTGTGAATAAGTTTGTTTATAATTGGACTGGTAGATTCTGAGAAGATCTTTGAATGCTTTTACCCATAGGGTCCAATTTTAAAACTATGTTCCCCGCTGGCGGCCATCTTTGATTAGGTACGGACCTGTCGGATACCTTTTTTGGAAGGGACCACCTAAGGACCATTGTGACTAAGTTTGGTTATAATTGGACTGGTAGTTTCTGAGAAGAAGATCTTTGAATGCGTTTACCCATAGGGTCCAATTTTAAAACTATGTTCCCCGCTGGCGGCCATCTTGGATTAAGTACGGACCTGCCGGATACCTTTTTTAAAGGGGACCACCCAAGGACTATTGTGACCAAATTTGGTTCCAATTGGCCCAGTGGTTTCAGAGGAGAAGATCTTTGAATGAAAAGTTTACGCCGGACGGACGGACGACGGACGCCAAGTGATGGCAAAAGCTCACCCTGGCATAGCCAGGTGAGCTAAAAACCGTTTACAAAAACCTCTAACAGAAGACAAGTAATGTTTACGTGTCGTTGTATAAAAAGGGGGCAAAAGGTATCTTGTAATGATTTTCCCCCGTCTTCCGTTCTTCAAGTTTATTTTATAAGCTGTTGCAATTAGCTCAATGGACACATTGAACCTGAAAATGTATAATTGTATTACCAGAAGTGTCATGTTTAAAAAATAGTTTTGGATTGAAGATTAACCTTTATAGGAAAAAGAAGGGAAACGGGGAATGTGTCAAAGAGACAACGAACCAACGGGGAGTAATAAAAACTCAAAGCAACCATAAGATCTTCAATAAAGGGTGAGGAAACCCCACACCCAACGGCAGGTCAGAGTTGGCCCCTAAATAAAGAGTAATCAAGTTCAGAGAAATAAACATCATCCTAGACTCCCATAGGCATACAGTGAACTAGAAAACAGACAAGACACACAAAGGCTTAATAAATTTCCTTACTTAGGACAGGCGCAAACCTGCTGCGACGGGGTTAAACTAGTTTTATTGGGCTTAAACCTTCCCCCTTTAGCCAATGTGATAAATCAAAAAACAATCGTCACAACATTAAATTCAGTTGGCAACGGGACTGAGTCAATTGTGAAAAATGAAACTGAAAGAACTAAATATGCGGACATAAACATAGAATCACAAGAGACTACTAGCAGTTAACTGACATGCCAGCTCCAGACCCATTACCAAGTGAAAAATTAAGTAATGTACCATCAGAATACAGCTTCCACCAAGATCCCTTCCTGTGAGGAGTTTAGCATAATGATTTCATGTATATACCAGAATACATAACCCGTGTCCGTGTTTATGTTAATACATATGGTCTATATTTGCGTGCTATTTTTGCAATGAGTCTTAAATACACCTCTCGCTAGTTTCTGCAAAAACGACGTTCTCTGAACATTGAGTAGGTACAATTAGCAAATGAAAGCAATGTTGCATGAAAAAGGATCGTCTTGAGGATGATAACAAGAGAAACATCATCATATAATTTTTAAGTATATATCCAATTAACAATTAGTTTTTAAAAACTAGGTCATTTAGACGAACTATTCCCCAATAAAACCAAATGCGTAAGATACAAGCGATTCTTCGCAGTGAAGGCTTAGAGTAGAATTGATTTTTTTTCTTGTCCTGAATTTCATTGTAGTATGTTGCTACGTGTTAAAGAATGGATGTATTAATCAATCAAAATCAAATAAAATAGATACCTTGATAATACGTTAAAATACATTGCATAGTCTTCTGGAAAAGATGCCACAAGCTAAAATATTTTTGGGTAGATTCAGAGTTTATTGCCGGACTGACAAACACCGACGTTGACAAAACCCGAAATTTCATTAGCAGGGTGATGGTGTGACGCGTGAAACAGATTATGTTTACCTTTCCAGAGCACCTGCTGTTGCCTCAAATTTTTGTAGGCGGTTTATACTGCTAGTCCTTTAATTTGTTTTTTCTTTTGCGTTCTTTTAAATTTTGATTATTTGTTTTGTCATTGTCATGCTGTTGCAATTCATATGGGATATGAATCGCAGCGATTTTGGATTTTTGATTTGAGAATTCCCTTTCATTTTCGCTTCAGTATTCGTTTGCCAATGTACGGAAAATCATGAAATGAAGGATACGTTTGTATGCACAAATATTCTGAACGTGTGCAAAATCGGTAATGATAAAACAGCATCCCCGAAAATCTGCCTATTTGTTCAAAATCAATTTATTATGTGTTTTAATTGTTTACAAATACACTACTTAATCAAGGGTATGATACCAAGAAGCCATCACTGTCGACATCACGACCTTGTAGATCGCTATGGTTATATCTGTTTTCCAGATGACAACAGATGTTTCCCTTAACAACTAAAGTTTGATTTTCCTCTTCCAAATCTGACCTTGCTACCGGAGATGACATGTTCAACCCGGCGAGTGTCTTATAAGAAGCAGGAGATACTTACCCTATCGGTTCACCTGAACTCACTCCTGATTTTATTGGGTTCGTATGTGTGTATTCAGTTTTCTTTTCTTACTCTTACTCATATTTTGTCCTTGTTTCTTAGTGTTGCTACTGTTGCCGTGTTCCCTGGATTGTCCGTTTTTTAACTGACGGTTCGGTTCTCACTTACCTTGGTACTTCAGAAATAATCTAATTAGGAATAATCTAAAATGATTAATCTTTTGGTTCCGTATCAATTATCTATTTTACAGACACATTATGATATACTTTCTTGTTCGCTAGCAGGGCATTTTAATTGTATGTTGATTTTTGTCTCTTAGGGACCGACCATTTAACCTGAAGGGGAGGGTTATGGTTTTTTTTTCTGGACAGAAAATTTTTTTCGCGCTTCGCGCAAAACAATAGACCATATCCGAGTTCTGGTATTCAGATTCACCAGTTGTTGTTTGTCCGCCCTACGTCACAAACGTGTCCGCCCCATGTGACCAACTTCATGACGTTTTAGGCTCTATTGACGTGACGTTTTCTATACTGTGACGTATTTCAAAGTAGTCCGGTAAATCCTAATATTATAGGTCGGATATGGTCTATTTATTTATTTTTTCACGTACATCAACAAAATATTTTTTTTTCAAAATTAACATTATTTTTTTTTGGCGGAAAGCCTCCATCAGAAATTTTTTTTCATCATTTTGGCAGCAAAAATATTTTATTCCACATAAAATCGGATCCAGAATATTTTTTTAGAAAAAAACCATGGATGTCAATGGTATACGTTCTCGCTGATGTCTACTGGGTTAACATTCATAACGTTGATTGGTGCAATAGTTGTCCAATCATACCGAATCGTCGTTACTCAACAGATTAAGGGTAAAGGTTATAGCAGGAGATCTACTGTTGGAATAATCACAGCCTCAGCGTTGATATGTTGTGTATTTGCAGGTAAGGGGTTTTATTCTTCAGTAAATGGCAATTTCGGGTGCGAGACGACTGAGTTTAGATGAGATAACGTGCACTCATCTCTACTCCGTAAATGGCCAATCAGAACTTTTTATTTTTATGATTTAAATGCAGTATCCATGACGAAAAAAGTGACGTCATAGTGGAACAACGGCAGTAGAATACGGAAAGAACAAAGGAGCGATATTAACAAAAATAGAAGTCAAAAGACGTGGCTAAAACGGGGACACAGAAAACAATGACGTTAAACATATACAAAGTCACAAAATCCAAAACCAAGGCACTCACAGTGTGAACTCCAGTGAAACTGAGAGTGGCATCAGGTGCTCCGGAAAGGGTGAGCTTATCCTGCTCTGTTAACAGCACCCGTCACATATGTGAGTCAATCTAGGAAAATGTCAAAATCGGTAGTGAAATCCGGGGAGACGTGAATCTAGCTAAAAAGTATGTTAAAAGGGGCGGGCACTTTGCTTCTCCATATAAAGTTTGCTGGCATTGAAAATCATATTTTATGGAAGAAATAGCTACTTATATTGGACAAAAAATAAAAGATCGATATATATATGTAAGAAATCCCTCGTCTTATTCTCTCGTTTCGTTGCGCTTCATCCGAGAAAAGTCGGGATTTCTTAATACATTCATGAAAGATATCCCGATATTTGATCTGCTCTAATTTAACAAACTGTTAAACGGTCTGTTAATAAAACAGACATAAATACCATCTGGAGTGTTGTTCGAATAGCTGCAGTCACGCAACATCTCTGTAGGGCTGCGTTAAAGCGTCTGTTTTTTTTTATTTAAAAAAAGTACTATAAAAGTCCTTCAGGTAGGGGGTGTTTTTTAAAAAAAAACAAACTTATATTTAAATTATCAAATATTTCAAATGAATATATAAAAACAGGTAATTTTACGTTTTCCTTAAATTATAGTATAAGCAATGAAGGGATATGGAGTAAATTCACAGGAGACAGTCTCTACAAATATATGGTAAAACAAAGCAATGGAACAACACTTTAAATGTTGTTCTTCATCTTGAAGTCACAATGAATTATCATTGTATTCTATTCACAAGTAAGCTTTTTGGCATATTTTGAAAAAAACATATTACGGAAATATTCGTCACCGACTTTGTTTTCTGAATTTTTAATCATTTAGTGGTTAAACTTCAAAACACAACCACCACTTAGGTTTGGAGGTGATCATATTGTAAATGCGTTTACTACCACTTCAGAATCTCTCCACCTCAAAATATCTTCTGCACATCCTATTAAACCTTTCTGCAAAATTTCGTCGTGCAAGTAAGATCACTCAAATTTTCCGCCTTTCTTCTGTTTTCATAGCGAAGAGTACTAGTGTTATTCTGATATTTCTACCACTTGACTCCAGAACAAGAAATTGTCCTTTATCATTTTAAAAGGGGCAATTAAAATTGTTTAACGGCTAAGAAACTGGATTGACTTACGGGAGAAGAAAGGAGAAATTAAAAAAATAGATAAATAATAATAAGAAGAAAAAAATACAAGTTTCCCACTAAGTTTGGAGACTGTAACATTGTACTAGTATGTGATTCGTATTTAATGTAGAGGAACATAAACTAGTCTATCCCCTTTAGTGACGTTTTTTTATTCGCATTTAACGTAGGGTCCCTAAAATTCGACACATGCGGTGTTTTTTTATTCGTATTTAACGATCGAGATAACAAGATATTAGTTTATGAAAAGTGATACTTTGAATTTGCCGATTAATGCTATAAGGTTTTTTAAATCACTCCATAGTACATTTATTTCGCAGCTTTCATTCTTGGATTTATATGGGGGGTCTACATATTTAACTGTTATTAAATCGACAATGTAGACCGTACGGTGATCTCTAGATGATTTGTTTTGGGTCGTTTTAACCTTGAAGATGGGACGTTGTCTCCTTGACATTTACCCCATTTCCCTTTTTTTATATACAGCGATCTTGTTCGTGAATTCAGATTTCGAGTGAAATATTTACTGAAAAAAAATGGGCTGATTGTGTTAAATGCAAATAGCGCGTTTATTAATATATCTCAAAATATATCACTCATACAGTATCTGATAAAAATATTAGAACTCTTGCTTTTTCCAAGGTAGTTTTTATACAGCTAGCATTAACTACCATTTAATCATAAAATTGGTTAGAGAGTTTGTACCGTTTTTATCTTCTTGCAGCATTGCCATTTTTTGGTGTCAGCGAATATAAAGAGACATTCAGACCATCTCTTTGTGGTATGAGATGGAAAGCCAACTCGATGGGCGAAACAGTATTCCTCCTTGGAGCCTTGTTATGTTTCCTGGTAGTGCCCTTTGTGACAAAACTCGTCTTGTATGTTAAGATATACAAGAAGGTAAGATATTCTGAAAATATATCAAATATTTGTTACTTTTGTGTGCTTCAAATCAAATGATAATTTGTGAACGTTTTTGTTTCAGTATCATATTCAATATATAAAGATATAAAATAATGAGTAAGCTATTCTTGAAGTGACTTAACAAAATATTTGGCATACGATTCTAAGGCAATGCCCGTTTCTTGTTTATGAGATTTTTTTTTCGCAAAAACAAATGATCAAGCAGTGATGTATTCAATGTTTTTTCCCAAATCATCTTGTGATAAGGGATTGGCAGAAACTTAGAATTAATATCTGATATATTATCAAACAATTTTTTTATTTAATGGTACTTCTCTTTTAGAATTTGTATATACATTGAGTAAGATGGAAGGTAAAAATTACTTAAAAATAACATAAAATTAAAAACTAAGCATCGATGCTCATTGCATTTATATTTTAAAGATTGACACGGAGTAACTGAGTTTTAGAAATATAGTCCCTTATATTGTTTCCAGTTTATTACGTATAATTCTCACATTTTAAAGTTCGAGGTTTACCCGAGAACTTTAAAATGTGGAAATTTAACTATCGAGATGTGAGAATCTTTCGTGATAAACCGGAAAACAATGTTAGAGATTGTTTCTCTAATTCCGACTCAATTTATTTGAAGCAAAGCGATCTCCGTCGTCTCCAGTCTCAATTATGCCGCCATTTTGTTGCTGTCATCGTTGCCGCTATTCATTGAAAGGGGCGTTGAATATAGTATTTATGATAAAAATGTCATATTATCAGTAAATGGAAGTATCCTAGTCATAAAAATGCAAAAACCGTTTCGCTAGACAATGATACAGGTGTTAATTTCATCAACATCCGGTTGCACTATTTTTAGAAACTGACACGACATATTTACATGATTGACCAATCGCCAACTCAGATCAAATTTTCACACATGTTGATTATTATTTCGATAACTCATCTGTCAGGAGGTGTGAAAATTTGCTAGAAATTAGAGAAAATCCTTTTATTGATGTTTCTCATATCAATTCAAAAGTCTAGGACCAATTTAAATTCAGAATGACGAATAGAAATTAGCTGTAAGAAAGAATTTTTAAGCAGTTTTAATTTGTTAAAATCAGTTTTAATCTGTTAAAAAAATAGCAATTTTGGCAGACATATAATTATTAGGGTAATTGTTTTAAACACAACTTGAGTTATACTTTCCACTTTTCTTGTCCTTTTTGCATAATTTGCCATCTAAAGACATAATCGGTCATTATAAGATCTTTAAGTCTCGTTCTACTTTCACCTTATAAATCTGGAAACTTATGACGTCAATATGCAGAACGCACATTTAATCAGTCAACCGATTTCACTTCCTTGATATTTTTCTCAACGTCACAAAGGCGGGATTGATTAGAGGCTTTACATTGGGATATCTACCATAGCTGGAAGTGCCTGGTTGATAGAGACTGTGCGGCTTCAAGAAAATCGCTATTTGTATTTAATTTCTACCCAAGTTAAGGTAATTAAGGTCATAGTTCATTAATTCAAAAATATGCTTGTTCATAGAAAATGAATTCCATGGTTAATTTCTGTGAATCGAAAACCCCACCATTCCCCCATAGAACTACTTAAGTAATGGTACCCGGGAAACATGTTTCTCATTTATTCACGTTGGTTATTGTAAGAGACTTACAGACCCCATTAAGCAGGGTAAAGCTCCAAGACCTCTCACACATTTTAAACAGGCAAAACTAAATTTTCAATGACTTCGGAATTTTGTGACTTATTATCACTTGACGGATGCCTCTGCCGAGGAACTGTTAGTCGCCAACGATATTTACCGGCACAGTAGTCAGATCTGCGGTGCTGGCCTAAAGACCAACTGTATTTGGAATCAAAAAATATCTAAATTCTAGAAATTTTGTTTAAAACTAATCAGTACCACCATCATACATAGCTCTGTCCTTAACTTATCTTTACCTTATTATTTAGATATTTTTTGTTATTTATTAATTATCTGTCAGTTTTTGCATATTTTTAGTTTGTGATCTTCCAAATGCTTCTCATTTTATATGAACTGAAGAGGCATAATTTGTCAAAATGGCCACCAGAAGCTTAATGTACTTTAACTTTGGTATTTTGTTATTTACATTAGGTATTATATTCTCGAGATTTCAGACAAAAATAATTCGGTACATGTATACCGGATTCGCACAACTAGTCGCGGTCCAGGAAAATCTCATGTGCACCGTTCAAAATGAAAGTTTACGATAATTTCGTTTCATTTATAATATTGACAAAAAATACAACCCATTAGAATCAAATAAGTTTTGCCTCCTATTATTATATCAAAAGCTTTAATTGAACTTTGCAATATATTTATAGGTGAAGAATAATGGTATTCAAACCTTTGCTCTGAAAAGATCTGCGTATATAGCGACTACGTTTGTTCTTATTTCAGGTAAGAGTTAAATATGAAGGAAACAGAACATTCGTGTTTTTTAAGCCAGGGAGTTTAAAAATAGCAGTAATTGTTATTGATTAAAAAAATGATTTGCCGTAGTGTATGTAGTTGGTACGTGCTAAAACAATGCTTTTTATACCCCGCCACACGTAGTGGCGTGGTATTATGTGATACCCTCAGTCGTGTGTCCGTCCGTCCGTCCTTCTGTCCGTCCGTCTGTCCGTCCCCCGAAGGTTTCCGACTGTAACTTTTGAACGGAATAACATACAGTCTTCAAACTTGGTATGTAGCTTGTTCACCACAAAACTCAGGTGGAGTTCGAATATGGGTTCAGAGGTCCAAGGGGATCTGGAGTTATGCCCCTTGATACTCGAAATTTTGTGAAACGTGGCGGGGTATCATGTAATCCACCATTACTATTTTTGTTATTACATTTATGTGTACAATCTGAAAGGGAGCCCTTTTAGTCTATATACATACTCTGGATATGAAAGGTGTAAGAAATCAGGGAACCCCTTTAAGCAACCCTGAGCTTAAAGGGGAGTTAGCTGTATTGCAGGATTTGTAAATAAACTGTATATGAATCTTGAAAGAAAAAATAAAAAAAATATAAAAAATCCTTATTTCAAGAACAGTACGGCCAAAACTAAACTACAGGCTACCAGGAGCCTGTAATCGCTCAACATAGAGAAGCAATGGTTTAAGCAATCTTTCTAACCACAGAGTCTTTGTTGAAGCAGTTCGCTTGGTGATATTAGGGATTTTTTCAAATAGCCATCTAACGTATTTGTTTCAGCCATCTAACGTAGCTTTGGTTCCAACGATTTCCCCACATGATGCCATAGAAAATTCACATTTAATTACTTTGACCATCATTGCTTGCAGTTTGGGACATCAGACACAATTTTATGAGGAGTGTATTAGAGAAGTTTGATTGCATTTCTTTCGATGCCCATGTGGAAGTACGTTCTGCTCCGGTAGCAGTCTTGGTTTGCAGGTAGGGTCTTCAAACATCATTAAGAACAATTACTTTTGACAGTATTCTCGCAAAGTTTAGTTGCAATTATGAAATGCTCCAAAAAGGAAAAATGTTTAGTTTAGTTTATTTCACTTTTTAAAAATAAATTTGAATCCTTTAATTCTCTCAAACACAAATACAACATGTATAACAATGAGAGATCAATACATGTAAAATCGACAAAGGAATTAAAAATATATACCAAAAGTGAATGGAGCCATTGTTGATCATAATTTATTGCTGGTACATATCTCCACCCATGCTAGTGTTTAGATTGCTCTGTACACACCTTTTTAAATGCCCTTTCATGTCCCCTTCAAAATTCTATATTATCCATTCTACTTTATTGTGCCCGCCGCAACGCGACGGAGGGACAAAGTAATGGTCTGCATCCGTGTGTCACGTTTTTTGTGGGCGCAACTCCTCTTACACCACTTGACAGATATTCCTGAAATTTTGCATGATTGTTTGTCCCTAACTGTAGTTGATCATATCATGCCATTTTGATTTGACAAATTTTACAGACTTATTGGACTTTATCGACTTAATGCATGCTACAGCTTAGGAACACTCTGTGTGCGCAACTCCTCGGAAACCACCGATGCTGAAATTTTCTTTGAATATTGCAACCGTAATTACTTGATCATATCATGCCGCCATTTTGATTCGCAAAATTTTACATGAGTTATTGGACTTCATTGACTTTACTGCAGCGGCGGGGCGCACATAGCTACGCGTAGCAATCTTTTATTAAAAGGTGTTGCATATGATAGTTTACCGAAGACTAACCTGCATGTTTTGGCTATATAATCTGGTGTAAATGTTGGTTCGTAGTACAAAATATCTATCATTGAAGACCTTCTCGATATACGGTTTTATGTAAAAATATGTAATGTTCTTAGGACACTTTTCACCCTGTCAATCAGTGTAAATAGATTATTTCTGGTAATATTGGCCCAGTTTGTGTCGATGGTATTGGAGAGGAATGTCGAAAAATGTTTCCCCTCAGGGTCCATTGTAATACAATGATACATTGGCCCGAGGACCAATTTTATTTTGATGATTGCAGTATCTAAATTCCACAAAATTGTGTTGTATTTTGTACAGTATCTCTACGTGCATAGTTCTGTGCTAAGCTGAATTTTGACTCTTTGATCCTTTTGGCTATATGCTCAGCTTTTACACGTTTTTAGTTTATGAACTTCCAAATATTTTGTTTTGATCTGCATTTAAGAGACATAAATAACAAAATAACGAAGAAACTGTTGATTTATTTTCTGCACATGCGCATTTCGACAACTTATGTCTCATCAATGCAGATCAAAATCAAAACATTTGGAACTCAATTACCGAAAAACACATTAAAGCTGATAGAGAACAAATGACCAAAAGGAACTGAAAAGAAAAACAAAAATTCAGCAAAGGACAGAGCTATGCATGAGGAATATACTCCTTTTGAACAAAATTGTGTAATATTGTGATACTTTAAGTTTTAGTACAATCGGCTTTCGGGTCAGCACCGAAGTACTGACTACTGGGTTGGCTAAGGGCTAATAGATAGCAAAATACTGTTAATCTATCTGCAAATGCGCATTTCGACAACGTATGTCTCATCAGTGCAGATTGTGAAAATACGCATCTGCAGAATCAAAATAAACGGTTTCTTCAATAATTTGGTAATTATTACCTCTGGACCGATGTCTCTGTCATTGGACTGTTAGGTTTCCGAGCGTGCTCATGAACCCAGTAGCCAATTACTTCGGTGCTGGCCCGAAAAAACGATCGCGATTTGACCTGGAAACTTATAATATCTAAATTTAAGAAACTTTTGTTTTAAACTAAGGAGTATTTCTCTCTTATTTTTGGCTTTTATATTTAGATCATATTGGTAATTTGTTCTCTATCAGTTTTTACACATGTTTCTGTTGATTGGTTTCTCAACGTTTGGTTTGATCTGCACGGAAGAGACATAAAATGTCAAAAGGCGCATCTGCAGAAACTAAATTGACGGTAACTTAGGTATCTACTATTTTTACCAGCGTCACCAACTGTGACCGCAGGTCTATGAGCCGCTCGACTCCGTCCGTCCGTCACGCTTTGGGGGTACCAAGTTTGTGTAATCTGAAACTCAGACACTTTTAGCCCGATACTTCTGAAACTTTGCACAGTTGTTATGGACACATTGAAGATGTGCACCTTCCCTTTGGGTGAGATTTGAATAAAAATTGTCGAATTTATCCATTGTTGAACTTAGTCCTTTTTTCTTCAAATTTTAACATTACGGTACTGAGTTTGTGTAATCTGAAACTCACACCTAACATCTGATGATTTTTAAACTTTGCACAGTTGTTTTGGACACATTGAAGATGTACACCTCCCCTTTTGGTGAGTTTTGAAAAAAAAATTGTCGAATTTATCCATTGTTGAACTTGGTCATTATTTCAGCATTTTATTTCAAGTTTTAAAATTATGCTTTTGGGGTACCAAGTTTTTGTAATCTAAAACTCAGACACCTTATACCTGATGCTTTTGAAACTTTGCATAGCTGTTCTGCACACTACAAAGATGTGCACCTCACCTTGTTGGCAGATTTGAATAAAAAATGTTGAATTTATTCATTGTTGAACTTGGTCATGTTTCAGCATATTTTAACATTACAGTGCCTGGTTTGTGTAATCTGAAACATCCACATCTCTGTCAAAATAATTCTGAAAGTTTGCGCTGTTGTTTGAACACATTGATGGTGTGAACCTCCCCTTTAGGCCAGTTTTGATTTTGAAAATGTCAAATTTATCTATTATTGAACTTGCACTTTGTATTGTATCATATTATATTTTTGTCCAGAGACATTGCATTGTTTTGAACGCACTGATTATAGGCAGCTATTCTTGAATTTTTGCTTTCACATATTTTCTAGTAAAGATTCAAAGTATGTGTTTATTTTAAACTCAGGTTTGGTTTTCACCTTTGCTGAAGTGATATGGACTATTTTCATTTTATGTTTTGGTCAACTTTGTACATTTAGTTTTGTTTTTATGCCCCAAGATCGAGGATCGGGGGTGGGGGCATATTGTTTTTGTCCAGTCTGTCTGTCTCTCTGTGCGTCCGAAACTTTAACCTTGGCTATAACTTTTGAACTATTGATACTAGGCAAGTGTAGTCCAGAGGAATATAAATATGTACAAAAAATTAGGTCATATGAAAGGTCAAGGTCACAGAGGTTTTACAAAAAGGGTGAATTTGGCTGTTTTCAAATATTTGACTGTGGATTCCTTATTATTTAGACGGGGTTTGTTTATGTTATTGCTAATAAAATTGCGCAACTGCAGTATGTCAAGAGATTTGAGGTAGCATTTACCGTTTTTGAGAAACAAGAGGCATAAAGGAATGATTTTTTTTTCAATTATTTGTCGGATCTTGATGCAGTATTTTTCTGTAAGTGTCTTAAAGCATGTTTAAACAGACACTTTTTACAATTAAAACCATTTCAATAAACAAGAGTCCCATAGGGATTCATCTGTTTCAGAATAAAGGGGACAAAATTTGGTTTATTATGTATATTATGGTGTATTATGCTAATAATAAACTTTTGAACTATGTAAGATAGACTTTTAATACTGTACAAGTATATAGGTCTTGTCAAGAGGAATATAAATATGCAAAAAAAAATAGGTCTAAGGTCAAGTTCTTAGTGGTCAAAAAGGGGTAAAATTGGGTATTTTCATATATTTTAAAGTAGAATCTGGGGGCATATGTAGTGTTTCACAAACACATCCTGTTTTCTTCTTTTTTATGCTCCCGTGACGACAAGTCGGAGGGCATATTGTTTTACCCCTGTCCGTCCATAATTAAGTCCGTCCCATCTCTGATATTCTGTTATTCCAGATAACTCCTCCCACAATATAAAAGCTACATTTATTTTACTTTGCACAGTGATTAGGCATGGATTGAAGATGTGCATATTGTCATGGTTTTGATTTTGGCCAAAATTTGTGATTTTGAGGGGTAGTTGAACTTGGCCATTTTATCAAAATGTGTTCTGGACCTGTAATTCCGGATAACTCCCACCACAATATTAAAGCTACATTTATTTTACTTTGCACAGTAATTAGGCATTGATTGAAGATGTGCATATTGTCATGATTTTGATTTTAGCCAAAATTTGGGATTTTGAGGGGTAGTTGAACTTGGCCATTTTTCGAAATGTATTCTGGAACAACGGCAGTAGAATACCGAAGGAACAAAGGGGTGACATTCACAAAAATCGAAGTCCAAAGACAGGGCAAAAACGAGAACACAGAAAACAATGACGTTAGACACAAAAACAATGACGCCAGACAGACACAAAGCACAGAACCAGAAACCACAACATTCAGAACAAAGGCACTCACAGTGTGAACTCCGGTGAAACTGAGAGTGACATCAGGTGCTCCGGAAGGGTAAGCATGTCCTGCTCTGTTAACAGCACCCGTCACACTGTGAGTGAATCTTATTCCGAACAACTCCTCCCACAATATTAATGCTACATTTATTTTACTTTGCACAGTGATTAGGCATGGATTATAGATGTGCATATTGTCATGGTTTGGATTTTGGCCAAAATTTATGATTTAGAGGGGTAGTTGAATTATGCCATTTTATCGAAATGTGTGTTCTCGACCTGTTATTCCGGATAACTCCTCCCACAATATAAATGCTACATTTATTTTACTTTGTAAAGTGATAAGTAGGAAAAAGAAGGGAAACGGGGAATGTGTCAAAGATTGATTGATTGATTGAATATTGTTTAACGTCTACTCAGCAATATTTCAGCTATATCAAGACGAGAACAAGTTTTTTAATAAATAATCACTTTGGGGTATGGAAAGGGCCATGGGACGGGAAATTCTGACTGCCACTGGAAAAGTAGGGTGAAATCGTCAAGGGCGGGGAATTTAGCCTTGTAGCCGATCACCTACGGACCAACCCCAAAAAGAGCTTGCTACAAGGGTTCTTTAACGTGCAGGAAGCGTGGCATTTCTTCCAACACGTGGACCTGAGTTTACATCCCATCCGAAAGATGGGTTGTGTATTTATTAATCCTGCACAACCACGGAATGGGTCCTATTTCTATATCCCGGGACCCTCGGGGTCAGTCTCCGTTTAGGAGGGGTCACACCCCGCAAGCCGGAGATACTAGGTCCTATTTCTATATCCCGGGGTTCCCTCGGGGTCCTCTGTTAGGAAGACTCATACTCCAAGCTCAGAGGATGCTGCGGGCCTAAGAGACAAAGAGAAAACGACCCAAAGGGGAGTAATAACAACTCAAAGCCAAAGGCATAGATAGAAGATGTGCATATTATTATGTTAAAGATTTTGCCAGAATTTGTGATTTTGAGAGGTAGTTGGACTTTGCCATTTTATCAAAAAATTGTGTGTTCTGGAACTGCTGTTCCGGTCAACACCTCCCATAGTACTGAAGTCAAAGTTATATCAAGTGCTTAGAAATTGGATGTCCACGTTTTATATCCAAATGCGGAGGGCATTATATGTGTCTTACAGACACAAACAGAGTACCCAAATTTTATCTGAAACTGGAATATAAACAAATGAGGAAAAACTTGGATGATGGCAGCGGGGGCACTTAGTCTCTCTAGTTTTTGTGTAAAGCAGCAATGAGGTTGAGCTTAATTTAATCTGAATAATAACTTGCATTTGAAGAATGTTTTGGTAATAAGGTAAATGAATACTTGCTTGAATTTGCAAACCTATACGTGACATTCTGTTAGGTTGGGATAAAAAAAAATCTCAGTTGAACATGAGTGACTGTAACGCAGGTCCAGACATGTAGTTGGTCTTGTTCAAATATGAATTAACGTACATTGTTTTGTAAACGACTGTCCATTTAACCACTAGTACACAGAATGGTTCGATTTGTATATATTGAGGTGATAGACAAATACTCTTTTTACCCGAGTAGCTTGAAAACATGCTTTGCCTGCTGATAATTATGTGAGAAGCTTAACTGTTATAAATGTATTTTCGTTTTAAAATAATGGTCTTTGCTATATCTCCTACCACTATCAATACATCTTTATCAAATAATATGATTATACTATACTTAATTCAAAGAAAATTGAGAATGCCTTTGTAATAGATATGATGATCCTCTAATATCAACGTAGATAATTTTGAACTCGCATTGTACTGTTAAGATGGAAAATGTTTCTGTCTTTTTTGTTGGAATTATTTGTCTGCTCCTTGTGTGATTAAGGTAATTGAACATATTGTAAGAAACGCCACATAACTAGAACACTATGAACCTAGCTATCCCTCAAACATGTGTGTCTACGTCTACATTTTCAGCCAATAGAACATCTCGTTTAGTTGTTACAATTCCAGAGAGTATATTTAGAAAATTATACATATGTACATGCATTTATACTATTCAAAAAATAAATTAAAATTAAATTCAAGTTGCCCTAACAGTAGGAAGTGAATTTGGTAATTCTTCAGTAATTTGTGTGCAGAGAGAATTTTTTTTTATGCGTAGCCAGCAGTTTTAACAATATTTCCCCGTAATTGTATTGAATGTCATGATCGGGGAAATGATATTTAATTGAGACAAAAAGCAGTTGTAATGTAGAAGGCATTTAAATATATTCTAACCCGACACTTCCTTCAAAAAATTTTAAAGCAGAGAATCCTCTTGCATTTTATTACAGTGTATGAAAAATAAAGAAATTGGGGTAAATGTCAAGGAGACAACATCCCATATCCAGGTTAAAACGACTCAAAACAAAGCTGTGTGTTGGTACTGGGGTACATTAGGAATATTTGTATTTCTGATCAGTGTTAAATCATCTTAAAAATCCCTAATCTTTATTAATAATTAAAGGAACAATTTCACATGTCTTTATATGCATGCTTTCATTTTATGTAATCCTGAAATTATCAATGAAGTTAAGATCGATCCTACAACATGATATATGAATCTGAGCCAAAACAGGAAGTGCAGCAATGGATTGTCTCACATGCAGTTAGCAAAATATGCAAGAAGTTAACGATGAGTGAAAGAAGGCAAGGATGATAGTGGCAACAATAAAACAACAGTGCTAACGTGTTGTTTATTTGTTGTTAGACTACAAATGAATCACTATAAATAACTGAAGGAAGATACTGGAATGTCAGTCAAAAAGCAGTTCTGCATGATTTTTTTTTCTCGGTCAAGGGTAAAAAAAAATGAGAAAAGGTCACAGATTAGCCCACCTCTGTATAAGCCCCGAGATGATTTTCCCCGCAAAGAAGTCGGGGCTTATACAAAGGAAAATACGGTATATATTTGCTAGCTAATTTGCATTTTATAACAGAAATACGAACAGTCTCAGCACTTCTAATACGCGAGGGACATCGTTTTATACAATAATAAATTGCAATAATTCTAATTAAGTTTTGTTTCAAAATATGTTGGCCTGAATGCTGAATGCTGAATTAATTATTTTCAGGATTATTTGTGTTTGGTTGGACACCGTACTCAATATTAGCAGTGATGGACGTGTTTGGATATGAGTACACGTTTGATACAGAATGGCCGCGAATTCTAGCTTCTTTAATGGCAAAAGGTTCCATTGTATTCACGCCAACGATATTTGTACTTCGCCAAAGGATGTAAAATATTGACTTTAATTAGTGACAGCATACTTACAGGGAGAGTAAAGCAGATTTTTGGCATGTTTAATTTCTGAGCTCTTAATGGTAACTATGTGACCCTTTGTAAAACACTTTTGCAAGATCTTCATACTACATACTAAATAACAAGATACCGATTTTACTGTGAATTCAGTTTTTGCATATGTTCATTTCGACAAATTATGTCTCTTCAGTGGAGGCCAAATCAAAATATTTGCAAGACCTTAGACAGACATTTGTAAAATCTGATAAAAAAAAAACGAGAAGAAAAAGCAAAGAAAAATCTATATGAATAGTCAGAATAAGGTAAGGACCTCTGTCCGTATGCACGATGGAGATACTCCTTAGTTTTAGCCAAATTTTCTAAAATTTAGATATTGCAAGTTTACAAATAAAATCGATTATCGGGTCAGCACCGAAGTACTGACTACTGGGTTGGTGAATACCCTTGCTCACTAGCAGTCCACCAGCAGACGCATAGGCGCAGTGGTAATAAATAACAAAATAGCGAAGTTACTGTGAATTTTGTTTTTACATAAGGCCATTTCAACAATTTATGTATCTTTAGTGAAGATCCAATCAAATCATTTGGAAGAACATTAAACCAAAATTTTGTAAAATCTGATAGGGAACATATAACCAAAAGATCTAAATGAATAACTAAATACCGAAGTAACTGTGAATTTATTTTCTGCATATGCGCATTCCGACAACTTATGTCTCTTCAGTGCAGATAAAATCAAAACTTTTGGAAGACCATGAACTCAAAAATGTCAAAAACTGAGAGAGAACAAATAACCAATAAGATCTAAATTTGAAGCCAAAATCAGCTAAGGACAGAGCTTTGCATGAGGGAGATACTCCTTAGTTTTCAACAAAATTTACGAAAAATTAGATATTGTAAGGTTCCAAATAGAATCGGCTTTCGGGTCAGAACCGAAGTACTGACTACTGGGCTGGTGAATACCCTCGAAATGACAAAATCAGCTAAGGACAGAGCTATGCTAAGTTTTAAGCAGACTTTTCTTAAATTTAGACTTACCCATTCATTATAATGGTCCATTGGCTTGAAAAGATAATTTTCGTCTTCTACTACAAAATCAGACGTATTGGGTGGCACAAAAATAACGCCCCTTTCCGGGACTTTCAAAATATTTTTCTTGTTTTTATCAACATAAAATATCATATTGAAAGCTATTTGTATCCTTTTTGGGGCATAAGATTGTATTTGTAGACTAAAATATAATAAAGTTGTAGTGTTTTAGGATTGTATTTGTGGACTAAAATATAATAAAGTTATGGTGTTTTTAAGAACACATTCTAATATGGTAACAATGGAAACCATGTCGACTAGCCATATGAAAATCTCCAATAACATAATAAGCGACCCAAAAAACAGTCTTTACGCTGAAATTGACGACGTCACAGTACGTTTTGTGCACAAAAACGTCAGAAAATCTGAAGTAATGGCTGTCGTTACCATGTACACTATAGGTCCGCTCAGACCATGGAATGTCTTATTAGAAGCGAAATAATTCATGTTGGCCGGTGGTTTGTAGTCGATTTACATATGGGTGTCCATTATTTTCGTATATTTTACCCCTCGCTCCGCTACGCTACGTTCTGGGTAAAATATTAACGAAAATAATGGCCACCTAGATGTAAATCTCCAACAAACCACCGGCGCCCATGAATTATTTCTTGAACATAACAAGTTATCATGAGTTATTGTTGTATGTGTTTTCTTATATTTCTATTCAATGTTATAACAAAACAATTGTTGAAACTTCCAAAGAATTTTTTGAACATGGTTATCAAGCCACAGCTGGTATAGATTATACTGTAAAAATTTTTATCATAGTCTCCAAACCGACAGCAATCTCATTGATTAAGCATAGCAAAATACCAAGTAACTATAAATTAATTTTCTACAAATTGTCATTTACGACAACTTATGTTTCGCCAGTGCAGATCAAATTTAAAGAGTATAAATGCCGATAGCGCAAGAATAACCAGAAGGACCTGAATGGAAAGACAAGTTCAGTAAGAGTAATATTCTGCGTGAATTCAAATAAAATATCCATACAGTAAGGTATTGCAAGTTTTAATTCAAAAAATCGATTTTGGACTGGCACCGATACCGTAGAACTGACTTCGCTTTGGTTGGACATCAAATATAGCAATACCTTATTTTTTCTCAGCACCTTGGAAATTAAATTTCAGATTGTAGTTCTAAGTTTTGTTTCTAAAGCCCCCTTTTCTAAAATCTATAAAATAAAAACAGAAAAATCAATCATACTACAAAACAGAAAAATTAAAACAGAAAAGATCAAATCAAAACAACTAACAAATAAACGTTCATTTAATTGGAGTAATTACGTATCATAACATGTAGCTTAGTGAGGATTAGCACAATATACTTGCATTAAAGATCAATCAATTGTACGTATTTAAAACTGAAATCAGATTAAGAAATAACTCATACCTGCTTTACATGGGATCTTTAGAGAAAGGACAAGGTGCGATAAGGGGTTGATTTGGCCCAAGATTCCAGTGAATTTCTAAGTTGCACCTCAAGATTTTATTTCATGTTCGTTTCAAAGTTGGGATCCCATTAACAGAAAAAAAACAAATTATGACGTCACAATAGGTACAGTTCTGACGTCATTAAAATGCTACTTTTGAGAATTTTCATAGAAATATACAGAATTTGGCAGATTTTTGTACAGTTTTCTTCTCTAATTTAAATTTTTGTGGTTCTTGCATGTGCTCTATATTTCCTATACAGAAAAAAGTAGTCAAAATTGGTCAAATTTGTCATTTTTCGAGAAAATCTTCAATTTGTCCCTTCTTCTACACTCAAAAACTCCGTAATCATACATCAATATTTGAGAACTGTTACTGTTTACTGAAATGCCATACCCACAGAATATTTCAATGAGAAAATTCTGTGAATTCAACCAAATTTATTTTTCAGGCCAAATAAGGCCCTTATCGCCCCTACTCCTTTGAGGATCGGAAAGTGAGCTAATATTACTCGCCTTACAAAATGCTTCAAAGCAAGGAAAAAATACAATGATGGCATAAATAACCTATACGTTGTGAATGAAAGGATATGGAATAAAAGTACTTGAGACAAAGTCTCTACAAATACTTAGTAAAAAACAAGAAAGGAACAACGCTTTTATTGTTGTTCTTCATCTTGAAGTCACCACAAGACCTTCAACAACGAGCTTTGCTAATACTTCATAGTAAGTTCAAGACGGCCCTTAGCACCGCTTTGAGTGGAATTCTTTGCTAATTGTCTAGCAACGCTACATCCATGTCTTCACTGGTCATGGGTGCGGGATTCACAACAAACATTAATTAAACTGGCAAAGTGCTCTCACAATCACTGTCATCCTTTGCCCGACAAAAGCATTTTCGTCTAGTAGACTATTAAAACATAAAGAAAAGCACGGTGCACTCACCAAGTCAAATGTACGAAAACTTGGCATTATAGAATAGGGAGACGTAGGCACCTTAAACAGCTTGTCAGAATTACATTCAAAAATAACAGAAATAAATGCCAAAATTCGAAAGCATGAATAGTATATCCATATGCGAAATTCTCTCACGAACAAGTGCACCATAATTGAAATATATAGAGAGCATACATATCTACTTTAAATTGGCTCTTTAGACAAAATTAAACAAAAAAGCAACAAAAAACAAAAACAAAAAACAAAAAAAAAAAAAAAAAAAAAAAAAAACACACAAAAAAAAACAAAAACAAAGAAACAAAATTTTCTTCAAACACAGCACCATGATCATGTTTTTTTACAATAGGATTTCTCCTGGTGCAATGACAATATTGATGGCCAGGTTTGTTTTTTTCAGATCACAAAGATGCGAGCAATCTTTGTTTCATTAACTTATTAATCAGCAGTCTTGTAATGAATGGTGAAATTTTCTTGAGAAGTTTTAAATGGTAATATTAAAGCAAAACTATTCAAAACTTGCAGACATATCTTTTGATTGATTTGGAGGAATCTTTTTACACAATTCGCATGTATCATTCCGTTCTAGCTTGTTTCAAATGCTTGAAAACATTTAGAGGGATAGTATTATAGATCTTTCCACTGAGAACATTACCTTTGTCCTAGGATTTTTCGTTTTAGACTGACTGTGCGGTTGTCATTTTACACAAGAAATAAAAAAGAAAAGAAAAAAGTGAATACCTCACACATTTGGCATTTCCTAGTATATCGCTTGAGAAGGGATCATTAAGAGTAATTTAATTAAGTAAGTGTCAAGGAGACAACATCCCATTTCCAGGTTAAAACGACCAAAACAAAGCATCTAGGGGTCACCGTACGGTCTTCAACACAGTGAGGAACCTCACACCATATAGCAAGCCCTAAATGGCCCCAAAAAGTAAAAGGTGACTAAATCAATGGAAACAAACCACATCCAATAACCTAAATATCAAGAAACTAAAATTTTATAAGAAGACAAGGACAAGCCAATGACCAACATATTCCTGACTTTGGACAGGTGCAAAAAATGCGGTGGGGTTAAACTCGTTTTCTTGGATCCAACTATGTTTGGTGAATGGCTAAACATAAATACACAAAAAGACTCACAGTAAAAATCAAACTTGAGAAAAAGTCCAACTTATCAAGACAAGTACCCTTACAATGGAGTACATAAAACATGAAGACAATACACACAGGTACTGTCCGGACAAATGCTCGCAGTTACTGACAGCTAGCTAAGGACATAATTTCCGTTGACTATGACATAAGTGCATTTTACATAGAAGCTTGATGTAAATAACTACAAAAATGTATATACTTTAGATGAGAAGTTAAAAATATTGCATTAAAATGATTGTGATTTTCTAGCACCTCCGATAATAGAAACTAATTATCATAGTTTCAGTCAGAATATTCATCAGATGCCTAACAGACTATCAATTCTTCAAGTACCATTCTTCCTGGTTCGCCTAAAATTTGGAATTTTAATGATAAGACAACTTTAATCGTTTTTATGTTTGAATTTTAATATAGTAGTTTGCAGGTGATTCGCCAGTGTGAATTCATACTATTTGCTTTGATGAATATTTATGTTGAAAGGATTGTAAACACATTTTACAACTTAGAGAAATCTTTTAAATACTTTACTTAAAATACTAGTAATGGCCAAAAAAATTACTTGCGTTTTATAGAAATTTAATGTTTTTTTATAAAAATTCTAACCCCTTCAAAATACTTAAGATTTATTCCGTTTATGGCACTCGGTCGATGTCCTTGGTACATTGTACTGTATTTGGCCTATGTCGATATTTTTGTAATGAGTACTTCTTTTTTTACTTCTTTTGGATTATAGCTTTCCTTTTTGTTTGTTTTTAATATTGCTAATGAGAGGTTACTACTTGAAACACGTGTACACCATAACGAAATTTACTTTTTATTATGGAACTAGGGTATTGATTGTATTTCGCTTATGGTAGCAACAACACCTTTTTTAAATATTTTCTCACAAAGAAAAGTGTGTTCTAGGCTATTTAAGATGTCCTGAATCCAAATATTTCAGTTTCTTCCTGTCTCTGATAATAATCACTGTAGATTAATTTTAAGCAAGGTAGTTATGTACTTTAAAAAATGCGATTTTCACAATACTCCAAAAATAGTGTCACCAGCAGATAAGAGATAAAAATATTTCACAATGTTTGACTCAACCTCCATCTTTTCTAATATGGCAAGATTTGTACTCTAACTTGACTACAAGTTTTGAAAAATAGTCACATTTAGGGATACCCCTAGGCGGATATTGTCTGAAATGAACAAAGAGATCACTATAAAAACATAATCATAGAAGTTTGTAAAACGAAAATCAAGTTTGCATAAATATGGCAGTATCACACATAATAGAATAATATTTTGATGAATCTTGGTATGATTTTAGACAAAAATAAAGATGAAAATGTAATGATTACAACTTGATTTCAATTGCAAATATTAAGGTTTCTATAAAAAAAAATCAACATAAAATGGAATAAAAAAGATAACAGGAAACACCTACAATGGCCGAAAAACATAGCCACATGCCAGAAAGTAAATAGGAACTGCACAAGAAAAAACCCAGAATAAAAATACAAAAGACAAACATAAACAACGATAGGAACTCGGGACAGCCGGACTTGGTACCGGCACTAGCAAAAGCCAGCGGTAGGGTTAAACCGGTTTATGGGTACCCAAACCTCCCCTTTCTCTGTCCCGTTTCCCTATCGTAGAATAAACATACGAATAAAACCCATACAGGTAGACTACTAACTCCATGACCACAATCTAGAAAAGAAAAATGAGGGGACAAAACGTAATTTTGAAAGATGAGTCAAACATTTTTTCCTGAAAACTTGAACCAATAACAGCTTACCACCAATAGATCTAGGTATCCTATGAGGATTATCCTTAAAATTTATAAAAATGGAATAGTATTGAAGGTCCAGCATATGGTACTGACAATCAAATGCTCATTGTTAATGACTATGTAATCATTAAGACAATAATAAGTTAATAAAACAAAAGTTCAGTGGCAATAATTAAATTTTAACACAAATGATAATCAAAATAATATAAAATCGTTGAGTGTTGGATCAAATAATCATGAATGAAATTACTCAGTAACCTGGTAATAGCAGATGGAAATAAACAGATTTATTGCTACGGTCAAATGAGTGGCAAAAGTTTCATTTCAACGAAATGTAATTTTAGAACCCAAGCTGGCATTCAACAAGACTGCCTGGGGAAAAGGACAAGAAAAACACTTTACACATTGTCAATTGATTGAAGATGTTTGTAGAATGCTTGATTGACGGCATTGCCATGAGAAGATTTTGCATTTGATTGGCTTCATAAAAATAAAACGGTCCAATCAAATGCAAAATCTTCTCAATTCAGTGCGATCAACGAATTCCTCTACAAACAACCCTGTTTAAGGACGTCAGCTTGGGGTGTAAAATGAAATCTCTTTGAAATAAAACTTTTGCCACTCGCTTGACCGTTTCAATAAAAATATACAAAACAAATAAATAAACAGTCATGCCATTTAAGTCTTGATATGTCAATAGAAATCATATTCATAGACTTAAATGGTATAGCCAAGAACAAAATGTATGCAAAATTCAAATCAGAAATTATGGTGTTCATTTGATATTATCAGTTTAAAATTGGGCTGTAGAATTTGTTAGGTTTTCAATTTCTAGGTATCTAAAAATGAAGTCAACAGATTTAAAGCTAGAGGCTCTCAAAAGCCTGTATAGCTCACCTGGTCCATGGCTGACATAAACTGCAGCCTAAATTACCTGAATGGTAAAGTGTCTCATTTTCTAGAAGTTTCAAAGGATTCCCCATAGGATCCAATGTTAAACTATGTTCCCCGCTGGCGGCCATCTTGGATGAGGTGCAGACTTGTCAGACATATTCTTTTTTTAAACAAGACCACTAAAGGCCTATTTTGACCAAGTTTGATCCAACTAACCAAGTAGTTTCAGAGAAGAAGGTTTTTGGATGTATTTTCCCCATAGGGATCAATGTTATACTATGTCCACTACTAGGGGCCATATTGGAATAGATGCGGACTTACCAAACATATTCTTCAATGGGAACCAACTATGGACAGCTGTCACTAAGTATGGTTCCAATTGGACAAGAAGTTCAGTGGTTTCAATGGTAATTTAAAGCTCAACTGTCCATTACAACCTATTTCAGCCCTCCATTCAATAAAAATTTGGGCAGGGGTTCCCCTTATACTTCAGGTAATACATATAGCTGAAATCAAAACATTTCAAGTCCCTTTTTCAAAAGCAAAATTCGACAGGGGTTCCCCTTATATTGTAGTTTATATATATTTCTGAAATTGTGAGGAAAAATATTTAGCAGAATACATTTTTTCAAAGATTCAGTGTTCTGGTTTGGTTTCGATGGCAACTGAAAGCTCCACAATTCCATTACAACCCATTTCAGACCACCATTCAAAAAACATTTGGCAGAGGTTCCCCTTATAATCCAAGTAATACGCATTGCTGAATTCAAAACATTCCAAGTCCCCCTTTCAAAAAAAAAAATAAATAAAATAAAAAAAAACAATTGGAAGGGGTAAGCCCCTTATCATTTAGTTTATACATTTTTCTGGAACTGTGAAGAGTACAATTTTTCAAAGTTTTAGTGTTCTGGTTCGGTTTCCATTGAAACTGAAAACTCCACCATCCATTACAGCCCATTTTAGACCACCATTCAAAAAAAAAAAAATTGGACACGGGTTCCCGTTATTATCTTGGCAATTCATATTGCTAAAATCAATAATTAATCTTTGAGTTTCAGGAAATTTACAAAAAATCAGAATAGACAATTGTATCTTTTTTCATTTAAGATTTTATTCTAACTGGACATTGCAGAAAACTTTTAGTCTTCACATTAAATTTATTATCTCTCTTTTTTAATTTTGCCTTTTCATTATATCTTATTTTTAAGCTAATGACACCCAAAAAAGTGTATTTCTGTACAAATTTAGAACTATTAAATAAATTGTAAATCTTTTAGTAATATAAAGAGTACATGTACTTTTGTATGAGTAGTAAGTCCTTTTTAGCTATTTTTTTTTATCAAATAATACCATTCATATGATTTAAGGCTTTATTTCTGATTAATTTTGTTCTATTTTTGACCTTGACCTTTGTCGCACAAACCTCAAAAATGATAGGGTTCCTCCTCTGATCATAAAACATCCATGTATCTATGCCAAGTTTCATTTCGATGTGTAATATGGTTCTGGAGATACTGTTTGGAAACTTATAAAATGTCAATTTTTTGCAGATTGTGACCTTGACCTTTGTCGCACAACATCAAATTCAATAGGGTTCCTCCTCTAATCATAAGTCATGTCTGCGCAAAGTTTAATTTACATATGACATGTGATTCTCAAGATATCATGTGGAAACCGACAGTGGACACCCAGTGACCAGAAACCATCAATCAGTTTTATAAGTTCTACTTTGTTGCAACACAGCTAAAAATGTAGTCCTTGACATATTGAACATTTTTGTACTTAAATCATAAACTCTTTTTGAATCGTTTCTTGAAATATAAGGCAAAATATATAAAATTGCGAAATTTTGACCAATAAATGACAATAACTCCTATATCTGTATTCAGATTTTCTTCAAAATTTTCAGGTGGGTAGATCTTGATATGCTGAACATTTTTTCAAATTAAAGTTGACCTCTATCTGTTATAGTTTCTTTGAAAAAAAAATATATAATATCAAAATTTTGGAAAAAGGGCAACGGGTAATCAGATTTTCTTCAAAATCGCAGGTTAGGTAGAACTTGCCATGCTGATTACTTTTACCTTTATTTCAGATTTTTTATAACTGTTACGGTTTTTGAGTTATGTGCCAAAAACAGCAATTTACCCCTATGTGCTATTTTTAGTAATGGCAGCCATCTTTTATGGTCCTCGGACTCATCGGAAACAATTTTGAAACAAGATACCTTGGTAATGATTCAGGCTAAGTTTGGTTAAAATTGGTTCAGCGGTTTCAAAAGGGAATATTTTTGAAAAAGTTTACGAAGGGCTGACGGACGATGGACGGGTCAAATAACTAAATACCGAGGTAACTGTGAATTTACTTTCTGCATATGCTCATTTCGACAACTTATGTCTCTTCAGTGCAGACAAAATCTAAACGTTTGGAAGACCATATACTCAAAGATGTTTAAAAACTGATAGAGAACAAATAACCAATATGATCTTAATGTAAAGCCAAATTTAGCTACGGACAGAGCTATGCATGAAGGAGATACTCCTTAGTTTTCAACAAAATTTAGAAAAATTTAGATATTGTAAGGTTCCAAAAAGTGAGCTAAAAAAGAAGTTAACTATCATATGATCTAGAGAAAAAAATCCTGCTATTGGTATGAAACACCACACTAATTTCTGAATTAATGTAAATTAACTGAATTAAACAGCTATAAAGAATTTAGATATTGTAACAAATCAATTGTTTTTTTCTTAGGGGGAAAGGGGGGGGGGCTTACACTTCAGTTGCAGTTGTTTCAACTTCCAGGTCTGAAAATCTGAAAATTCTTAAAACTTTTACAACAAATTAGTAACCGAATAAATGTAATTTGCTTCACTGGTTCTATTGGTTTTCTTTTGATTTTAAGCATATTCTATTTTATTCTGTCTGTATATATGATATTTCCGTACACTCATTATGAGGAATGAGCAATTTAACCCTTGATGACTTCAAAGATGAGGAGAGACAATAAAAGCATCGTTCAGTTGTGATAAACAATGTGTATCTAATGAGACTTTATCTCATGTAAATTTATTCCATATGCCATTTTTACTCAAGCGCAAGGGGCGCTTGAGTGTATCTATTACGATGCTAAATTTGTTCGTACCAAATATTTGATTATAAAATTTTGCAGTTCGCTAAATACATGGACGTCAATCTTTTGGTGAGTGTTCATCTGTAGTTCACATTTCTATATAAATTTGAATGTCACATTTTACGAACTATTTCTATTTGCGGACTAATATCAGTATGTAATTGGACATTTTGTTATGATTCCGGAGAAAAATTGTAGGAATTTCCGAATATTTTCTTTTACTGTTATATATACCAGTTCAGGTTGAGCTAAATTATACCTATCTACGGTAGCGCTTATCTTTTTGTAATATTTTGCATGTTCACTGGAGCGTAAAAAATCAATTGGGAGAACCAAACCAGTGACAGTGTTAAATTATCTTGGCATATAGTGTGCTACATAATGTAAAGCAAAATTTACTACTACATTTAGCCAGAATACTAGTGGGAGACACTGACATGTGTGCGATTTGGGAAATGTCCACATTTCGTCCAGTTTCCCGATGCCCGAGTTCGTCCAAATTTATCCCAACACCCAAGTGTTTGGGTCGTGTTTTCAAAAATCCTTGTCGTTTCGTGCCGAATCCCGTTCGCACCATGATTTGTTTCGAATTATTAAAAGTTGCAGATGAAAGAATATTTTTCATGATTAATTACATGTCTCTGTTGTAAATAATTTTAAACTATTACATTTAAAATTCCCAACAGGTTCTCGATAATCCCAGTTTGGATAAGTATAATTACATGTCATTTTCCATATCAGCCCTGGTATATTAGGCTTTGACTCCCATATCAAGCCCGAAGGCGTAGCCGGAGGGCTGATATGGGTCGAGAGTTAATACCAGGGACGATATGAAGAATGACATGTAATTATCTTATCGTCCATTTATCGCATTTTCTAAAGTTTATGGACATGTAACATTTCTAAATTTAATGTAAAACAAGAGTTTTACAATTTCAACAAATTAATATCATAGAAAACAACTAATGTACATTTTTCAAATTACACAAAATGTATAAAACACTGAATTATTGCTGTATACAAAAAACGGGTCGAACAATCATCCATATGTCCTTAGCTAGTTCTTGACTTTCTATTTAAATTATTTTTGATTGTTTGTTCCCTAGAGACATTATAGAGATTAGCAACCTGAAGTTAATGGTATATAAAACTGACAACGCTCGAAACTATCGGTAATTTTGCTTATCACCATTTTAAATAACAGTCCGACGAAGTTTACCTATAATATCAGCTTTCACAAAAACTATCGAAGAGTTCTGAGTGTGTTGTTAACATCTCAGTTGCATCCTCGGTACTATATGTCTGTCACCCTTGACGTATTTATAGTAGTTGCCAATCTGTATCTCTCTATCACTGCTTCCTATTGCATCTTTTGGTTTTGTTCATATTACCCATACTAGTAACAATTTGTGCATGAACAAAGATCAGTAACTTGTCAAAATGTTCATTGACTATGCAAAAATTAGATTCATATAAATCAATAAAAAATTAACTAAAACTCAGCTTGAGTATTCTGACTTTTGTCAGAGTATACTTGTTTTCATTAGGCTATGCCACAACACGGACCCAATAAAAAAAAACCATGGATGAGATAAGGTGCATCTTCTGCTTCTTATACGAGATCCGTTGTACATGTCAACTCTGGTATTAAATTCAGATTCGGTAGAGGAAAAACAAATTTTAGTGGATAAGAGAAAGATCTGTTGACATCTGGGAAACAGGTATCCCATAGCGGTCCACAAGATCGTGAAAGTAGACCGTAAAACTTGTGTAGTGATGACCATCAAGTTATGGGCAACATACCCGTGCTTAAGTAGCCTTTTTGTAAGCAACCGAGCTCTATTAAGGTAGTCACTGTATCGAAAAAAGGCCCTTGAGTAGCAAATGGGTTGGGAGATGTAAACTCCATATGCCGGAGTCCATAATATCTGATTTCATTTTTTCGTGAGATATTGAAAATCTTTCATTCTGACTGTTTCTGCTTCAAAAGAGTTTTTCGAAATTTTAGTTGTGATTCAAAAGCTTGCCTGTGTTCGTTTTCAGGAATTTATACCTTAAACCTCGTCAAGTTGTAGCACACTTTGCCAAAGTCCATAATAACAGACATTACTTGCTATATTTTCGGCATCTCGAAGCCAATTTTTTGCCTTTTCTCTATTTCTTCCTTCGTTCTTTTCACTTAATCTGTCCAACCACTGGCCAGTTTTATTTCGTAAATAAAGATGGTAAGATTCATTTGCAAGTAATGTTGCAAATTGCCTGTACCCTAGAAGTTGGTCTAACTGACCAAACACAAATTCAGGTAGCTTATTATGATTGATGGTAGACTTACTTTCTGTAATAAGTCCTTAACTGGGATTCCAGAATTCACCCTCAGGGAGGTGATCAACTATCATTCTTTCCAGAAGAGAACAGATGATCAGAAATAAAGTTTGTAAAATAGAACAGACAATGTCATCATTTTGCCCATTTTCTGTAGTCAAATGTACAAAAAGTTTGTCATCCATATCAATTGGTGTGTCAAATGGAGTGTGCTAACCAGCTATTTTAGAAATGTAATCTACATTTGTGGCCCCTTTGTTCATAAATTCTACAAGTGAATGACAGTGATGGTTTATATCAGGAATGTGGATGTTGCTCTCAAGAATTCTCCACAGTGGTGGTCTAGTGACAAACTTAGAAATTAAACCGAAGGCTTTTGCTCCAGCAAGAAAAAGTTTCTCTTTCACATCTAATGAAACAGCCATTTTGTTGCCTTGAACAGTGTCTAAAATTCAGAAATGTCCTTATGATGGTAATAGACAGCATTGCCTAGGACATAGATAAGATTAAATCTGTTGTGTTTAAATCTCAGGAATCTGTTCTTTTCATACTTTTAATTTAAAAATGTTTTCAAATATAATGCCACGTCATTCTTTTCATCTTCGCCAATGGCGAAAGCTTTACATGCTGTTCTTAGAAGACGTAAAGTACCACTCTTAACTCTTAACTCCGGCTTTTGTGCAGAACTAAAGTCTTTATCATCTATAAATAACCGTTCAAATTTCTTTAGACTTTCTTCACAGGAGTGTGTTAGTCCGACAAGTAAGTGAATGCCACAAAAGAAATTGTTCATCTCTGAACATAATAACTTTTGATTTTCATCTAATTCATTCCAGGTATCAATAACCTAGGGCAAAATTTCCGTTTTAAATTGCTGTAACAAATTATTGAAATTCTTTTCTGTTGATATGAAAAGAAAGGGTGTTCGATTAGACATTGTGTCCCTGATACTAGCCAGTATTTGATACCCGCATACATGTCTCGCTTGTGTTCTGCTTAATGACATTGGTCATTTATATCAGTCAATATTTCTTTGAATGTTTCTAAAGTGCATTGTACGTTTTTACTAAACACTTTTCTAAAACCTAAAAAATATGACGTCTTTGTCTCATCTGTTACAATGTATGTTATAAAAGGATATGGAGTAAATTAACATGAGACCATAACACATATGTTAACTTCAATTGCAATAATTTTAATGAACTGTATGGCCAGTTCGGTAATTTATTCCCCATCAGCAGCACAGGAAATCCGTTATTGCAAAAAATGTCTTAAATGCATAAAACCAAACGAAATCCGCATAATCAGTAATATCAAATATAGCTACGGACAAAACTACGATGGAGGGAGTTAAATCTTAGGTTTTAGAATTTACATAAATTTAGATAATGGTAATTGAACAAAGTGTACACCTGAGATATAACTCATGTACAAGTACACCATATCTATGAAAAATAAAGAGCATACATCTCTAAAACGGTCTGTCTGTATGTCTGTATACATTTACCATATTTTCTTGTCTCGTCTGTGTACAAGGTGTTATGTTCTTTTCTTTCCAGGACTTTGTCTATTTGTTTGTGAGATAATGCCAACTTACTATCTGCAATTCTGTTAGGTGCTGTTGCTGATGGAACTGTACTTGGAATTCTACCATATAGTTTGGAAACTTCTTTAATAAACATTTTCAAAGGGCACTCTCAAATCAGTTAGATTCATTACACATGTAACAGTTTCTGTGGTGTATTTATTTGATGTTTTGTCAAAAAGTTCAGTTTCATTATTATCATTTAAAAGATCCTGCACATAGTGCAAAGGAATATATTTTATAAATATTGCTGGCATTCTAAATGATCATTCAGTTAAAGAAAAAATTCCTGTCTATTTCAAAAATACAGAACTTCCCATCATTTGTTACTTATACAAGAAACCCGGCCAGCAGTACTTCTTCAATTACAATCTAGCCGCGATTCGACAGAGCGTTGTCATCTTGAAAAATTGGTCTGCCTGCAAGAACTTGGTTCTCAAAATGAGGCAAAACACGGCTGCCCAAGATGTCATTGCGATATTTTTGGCTATTCAGAGAACCGTCAAGAACATGTAGCGGAAGTTTGCAGTCGTTTGAAAAGTAGCCCCAGACCGTGACGCCACCTCCTTCGTATGCAGTAGTTCCATCAACATTGTTGTTGTTCAATGCAGTTTTCCTTTCCCACCAAAAACACATTTGACCGTCCACAGGCTTCAGCAGAAACGGCTTTCGTCGGAAAAAATGAATTCGCCGCCAACTCCCTAGGTTCCAGTGCCGATGAAGTCATGACAAATGAAAGCTTGCTTGGTGATACTTTTTCAAAAAAGTCCATTTTTCGTCCAGTACATGTTTTTCTTTGAATTTTAACATTTTTTCTATTTTCTTTTTCGTTGTTGTTAACTATAGCTTCTGCTCGACAATCGACATAACATTTTATTTATTTCTGAATAGGATATCAGAGAATATTTTGGACTTAAGTGCCCAAAACAGTCAAAAACGTCTGTTCACACTGAAAAATATCTGCAAAGATCCAATTGTTGTATAATTTGCTCAATTTTGTTTAACCTTTTTTAACTGTTATCTATCAGAAATACATCCAAACAATTAAAAAGCGTTCATTTATTGGGAGTAGTTGTAACAAATTTTCTCAAATCAGTTTTTAATAGGCGTCCATAGAAAAGTGCCCACTTCGAAACACCAACGCTAAATAGTCAACAGAGCGGTCGTTCTGTGATTTAGATTACATTTTTTGCTATAGAAACGTTCGTCATCTAATTTTCTACTTGAAAAATAGTATACAACAGATATGTTACATTCCATTACTCTTATGCGATTGAATTTGTTGGCACAGTTGACATCGTATTTTTTTCCATTTCGCAACGGTCAATATTTCCAACAGACGTCCATCGTAAAATCATGAAATTCATAATAATCATAACTAACCTTGTGCATTGTACGGCAATTGTTGAATTGTAGTTCTAGGACATATGACAAAGAAGAAATCGCCAGTAACATGTAAATATGTCCACTGTTCAACGGTCCACTTCGCAACGCTATAAGGACGTTGCGTAGTGGACAAAACCTTTTAGTATATTGGACATACTGCTGTACCTCTACCAAAAAATTTTATAAGAATAAATTGCAAAAATTCTGATGCATGCTTGCTGGCAATTAATATAAAAACAAGAAGAAGAGTATCAGGTTTTATCCACATTTGACAGCTAAATGTGTGATTATGTCCACTACGTAACGGCGCCTCCTAAATGCTGCGAAGTGGACCGTTGCAAAGTGGACATTTTCTTAAATTTTTATTAGAAAATCTTTACAGATGAGTTATTTAGATGCTTGAATGTTATTTCCTATTGCATGGTTTTTTCGTTTGAATTTGACAACTGAAATTGTATATTTTCATAATTTTCTGTCACAAACGTTAAAACGGTGCTTTTTTAGTGATTTTGTTGATGAATCTTATTGTTGTCTAGTACTTAATTATCTGCGGTTCAAGATACTGCAAAAAAATATCGTTAAAAAAAACATTTTTCTCATTTTTGAACGAGGAAATTGAAACGTTGCGAAGGGGACATTTTGATATAACCTGCATACTTTTGATGTCCTTTCTACAAACTTCGGTATATGTTTAAGATGGCATATTCTTAATTTAGTGTCTACTGATATTCAGGTATTAACAGGTAGTATTTAATTTCTGGTTCGGAAAAGTTTATTTTTGTGTTTTTTCAATAGGCAAAAGTGGACATTTTTTGAAAATGTCCCAGTTAAGAGTTAATTCTAGGCGTTTAAATGGCATTCAAGCCCGCAACCGAAATACTGTAATATGACTATTACTGTCCTGACACTGATACGACTAAAAAAGGCCACATACCTCTTAATTTCACAGCAGTAGAAAATGGACGGTCTTCGACTGATCCTAGGCATTTTTTGTCTGTGGCGTGCTAAAAGTTTTGAATTGTTCACTCCAATATTTGCTGCTTTTGGCGATTACTTAGACCGACGGTCATCATTCCAACAGCTTGCAAACGTTAGGCCACACTCATTTTTCGTCTTACCATTTCAAAATTTTTAAAAGTATGATTTGCGGAAAACCGTGTTTTGAAACTCCATTTTAATAGCCAATAGTTTTACGTGTTTTTTTTACTAAGAAGATGATTGCCAGTTTCATTTACATTTATTGCATGCTTCATTTATTGCGTTTGAAAAAAATATATGGAAAAATATTTTGGTGGTGCTTAACTTCGGGCGAACTGTTTTATCTTTGGATTTCTGGATCTCTAACATTTAATGTTTTCTGCGTTGGAAAGACACGATGTCGAAAAAGCCATATGTAGAAACTAAATTTAAACTAACATAGATTTTTTATTATTCAGAAAAGGATAAACAGTCTTTGAATTTAATTCCTGCATGTGGAAAGAAAAGACAAAATTAGCCAAGGAAATTCTTTTCACACGTAAAAAATCATCCTACCGACTTTTCTTTATGTATTTTTTACGTAAGTCCATGCAAAAATCTAACTGATAAAAAATCTGGCTGTTTATAAGAAAGTGTTTATAAGCTTTGACGTTTATTTAACACTTTACCGACGTAAGTATTGATTACAAGCGAGAGACAACTGTCTTGTGGATTTTATAATGTTAGCTTCCGGTTCTCTGTTGTTTTTGTTTTTGTCTAAAAAAGAGCAAATAACTAATATAGATTTTTTTCATAATTTTGTCATGGATTGTCATTGTTAAACATCGTGTGAACAATTTCTACTAAAAAATAATGTGTTTGACATGTGCTTAAAATTAACTGCAGCTGCAGTATTCATATTGATCTGACGAATATAACAAAACTTTTCTTTTCATCAAAGACAATAAACTTTAAGATAATAAAAACCGTAAATAAATTCAAAATCAATAGATCATAGGGTCTGTAAGTCTCGTCAAATTTTGATACTTCCGGGTACATAATTTGTACCCGGAAGTTGCATTTTTAACAAAAACGTATGACGTTTCAAACAAAAACTTTGAACGTCACAATCCTCAAACGTCATATTTTGGCGGGAAACGTTTTCAAACTCTAATTTTATCGTAAATTCTCGGTGTCGCATGACGAGACTTACAGACTCAATTGTACGTACATAACTTGATTAAACAATGAAAGGGTAAGTATCTAAAAATACATTGTATGACCAAGCAAAGGAACAGAATTTTATTTTTGTTTTTCATCTTGAAGTCACCACGAGGAATGTTTGAAATATACTTATGACAAAATTACAAAAGCTTATTTTCTACCGTTTTCGATCATCTCTTTATCTCATAAATGACGAATGTAACATGTGAAGCAGTTCATGCTTATTTTTCCTTAGCACTTGATGATACTGATGGTTTTTTTAGAGATCAAACTGTTGGTGCTTTATTTTGAGTCGTTGGTATGACACTTCATATAAAGATTCTTATCATTAATCTTTGTAATGTTGAAACTAATTGGTTTCGTGAAAAATCTCTGTTGTTTAAATAAGAGAAAAGTATAGTACTTTAGAAAACAACGGCAGTAGGATACCGATGGAACAAGGAAGTGGAATTTACAAAAATCGAAGTCCAAAGACATGGCCAAAACGAGGACACAAACAACAATGTCGTTAAACACAAATTGATTTAGTAAGTCATGTTTACGCCTAGTTAGCAGTATTTTATTAATATCAGGACGAGAACAAACAAATGAATTCAAAAAACATTATAAGTAAAAGCAGAAATAACTAGACGTGGAATGGACAACCGGTGACGAGTTTTGATTGCCACTGGACACGGGAAGAAATTGGTGGGGAAAGGAACAACGGCAGTAGAATACCGAAGGAACAAAGGGGTGATATTCACAAAAATCGAAGTCCAAAGACAGGGCAAAAACGAGAACACAGAAAACAATGACGTTAGACACAAAAACAATGACGCCAGACAGACACAAAGCACAGAACCAGAAACCACAACATTCAGAACAAAGGCACTCACAGTGTGAACTCCAGTGAAACTGAGAGTGACATCAGGTGCTCCGGAAGGGTAAGCATGTCCTGCTCTGTTAACAGCACCCGTCACACTGTGAGTGATTCAATCCGGGAAAATGTCAAAGTTGGTAGTCAAATCCGGGAAGACGTGAATCTAGCTGAAAATGTCCACTTTCATTTGGGATACTGACACGTCATATCTTTCAATGATGCTATGGTGACGGCCATAGAATTTCTTGAGGGATGAAATTAACAAAGGTTGAACAAATCCCTGACTAAGCAGCTTTTGGGACAGTGTTTTTGCTCTGTTCAAAAAATCACTGTACAAACTACAAGCTCGACAGTAACGAATCAACTGTGAAATGTACACTCCATAGGCTGGAGAGGTAGGTATATTGCTGCTAAGAAAGGGAAAGTTCACAATGGGGAAATTAAAATCATCACGCTTGTCATATAGCTTAGATTTCAAACGTCCATCTTCGTCAATATACAATAAAAGATCTAAGTACGAAGCTGAAGTAGGTGTTTCAGTTGTTTCTTTAATTTCAAGCTCATTTGGATAGATCTGATGTAAATAATCCTTAAATTTAGGATTATTAAGAGAAAGCACATCGTCTATGTAGCGGAAGCTGAAATTAAAGGACTGGGCTAAATGTTTTTGTTTTCTTTGAATAAGCCCTTGTAAAAACTTGGCCTCGTACGAGTAGAGGAAAAGGTCAGCTAAAAGCGGCGCACAGTTTGTTCCCATAGGAATCCCCATTGTCTGTTGGAAAACACGACCTCCAAATTATCCTTCTATTCCAGTGAGTCTGCTCTCCTCAGAAAAAAATATAGAAAGGGTCTTTATACTGCAATGAGCGTGCATTTTTAAGGAAGTTTGATTTGCGGAAAACGGTGTTTTGGAACTCGATTTTAATGTCCAATAATTTTTCGATTGACATCTTACGTCTGTTTTTTACTCAGAAGATGATTGCCAGTTTCATGTACATTTATTGCATGCTTCATTTATTGCCTTCGAACAAAAATATATGGAAAAAATATTTTGGTGGTGCTTAACTTCGGGCGGACTGTTATGTCTTTGGATTTCTGGAATATCAAAGTTTGATTTTATCTGCATTGGAAATATTGATTGATGGATTAGTTAGAATTTAACATTAGGTGAGCAATATTTCAGCTATATCAGAATGAGAACAAGTTAATCAGAAAAAAAATACAGTCATAAGTGAAGAAAGAAATTAACGTGAAATGACGACCGAGACAACGATTTTAGATTGCCACTGGAAAAGGAGAGAAATGGGTAGGGGCAGGAAATTTAGCCTTCTATGCTAGTTTTAGTGACTCTGCTCTCTTTAGACAATATAGAAGGGGTCTTTTATTGCATGGAGTGTCGTGTTTTCCTGCCCCGTATAGACAAGGCATTCATTCCACTATACACCAACTGTAACGCGCCTGGCAGCTGTCAACGGAGACCCTGAAAACCGATTCAGGTGACGGGTGCATTGGAAGTACAGGTTGTCAAAATGGTCATATGCAGAAACTAAATTTATACTAACATAGGTGTTTTGTAATTAATAAAAGGGCATGGATTCTGTAAATTTAATTTCTACATATGACATTACGACAACTTATGTCTTTTCAATGCAAATCAAATCGAAACATCTGGAAAGCCATAAACAAAAAGACGCATAAAGTCTTTAGCGAACATTTTATCAAATGGATGTAAATGAAAAGGAAAGACAAAGTCAGCTAAGGAAATACGTTCATACGTAAAGATCGTCCTACCGACATTTCTTTTGGTGTAATTATTCTTTTACGCAAGTCCAAAATTTGACTGACAATAAATCCAGCTGTTTTTGAGAAAGTGTTAATAAACACTGACGTTTAATTAACACTTTACCTACGTAAGAAATTTTTACAAGAATGAGACATCTGTCTTGTGGATTTTATAATGTTAGCTTCTGGTTCTCCATCGTTTTTGTTTTTGTCTAAAAAAGAGCAATTAACTGATATAGATTGTTTTTATAAAGTTACCATGAGTTTTCACTGCAAAGCATTGGTTTAACAATTTGCACTCAAAAATAATGTGCTTGAAATGTGCTTAAAATAAATTGCAGCAGTAGTCATGTTTATCTGACGAACATGCCAAAACTTTCTTTTCACCAAAGGTAATAAAACTGTGAATAAATTCAAAATCAAAAGTACACTGTACATAACTTGATTAAACAATAAAAGTATATGTCTCTACAAATATATGGTATAACCAAGCAAAGGAACAGAATTTATTTTTTTCAGCTTGAAGTCACCATGATGCATGTTTTGAAATACTTCTGACCAAAACACAAAAGCTTATTTTTGACCGTTCTCGATTATCTTTTTATCTCATTAAAATATCTATGGCGGATGTAACATGTGAAGCAGTTCATACTTACTTTTGTTGAGCACCTGATGATACTGTTAGTTTTTGAAGGGGTTCAGACTGTTAGTGCTTTATTTTGGGTCGTTTGTATGACATATTATATGGAGATTCTTATCAGTATTCTTTGTAATTTTGAAAATATTTGGTTCTGGAAAATCTCTGTTCTTTGATAAGGTGAAAAATTATACTACTATAGATTGGTTTGCTAAGTCGAGTTTAATGTCTAGTTAGCAGTATTTCAGCTATATCAGGACGAAAACAAATTAATCAATTCCAAAAACATAAATATAAGAAGAAAGAACCAGACGTGGAATAGACAACCGTTGACGAGTTTCGATTGCCACTGGAACCGGAAAGAAATTGGTGGGGATAGGAGATTTAGCCTTCACTTTCTCTGAGTCTGCTCTCTTCAAAAAAATATAGAAAGGGTCTTTATATTGCATTGAGCGTGGCATTTTTCAAGGCAGCTTAACTACAATTTTTCTCGGTCAGATTTCCCGTCTTCAGACTACCCTAGAAAGACAGGAGATTTCCCCATCCGGCACCACCACACGTCTGGCAGCTCTGTAACCTGAGCCCCTGAAAACCAATAGAACTATAGATTTATATAAGCGAAAGATAAAAGACTACAGATTTAGATTAACGAAAGATAAAAGAAATTTAAATTAAAAGTAAGTGAGATCCAAACCGTCAATCTAAAACGAATAATACAAGGACAATGGCAACATCGGAAAAACAAAGACATAACATGAGTACGGCACGGAAAATAAGAATGAAGACACAAACACATACAAAGATAAACAACACGGCCCAATTAAAAACCATAGGTGAGATCAAGTGTACCGGTAGCATCTTCTACTTCTTATAAGACACCAGCAGTGTTGAAGACGTCAACCCCGGTAGTGCAAATTTCGGTTTAGCAAACACAAACATAGTTGTAAAGAGAACGATCTGTAGTCATCTGGTAAACGGATATCAAATAGCGGCACACACGATCGTAATATCGACCGTAAATTTTCTGTAGTGATGATTTCAAGTTATACGTAACATACCCTTGCTTAGGTAGCCTATCTGTAAGCCATAAATAGAAAGTTGCATAAAGGCTTTAGATAACAGTTTATCAAAAGGATCTACATAGAAAGGAAAGACAAAATCAACTATGGAAATACGTTCACATGTATAAACATCGTCCTACCGACTTTTCTTTTGTCGTTTTTGTTCTTTTACGTAAGTCCAAAAATTTTACTGACGATAAATCTGGCTGTTTATGAGAAAGTGTTAATAAACTTTATCGTTTCATTTACACTTTACCTACGTAAGTAATGTTTACAAGAAAAGACCACTGTCTTTCAGATTGATTTTATAATGTTAGCTTCTGGTTCTCCATCGTTTTTGTTTTTGTCTAAAAAAGAGCAAATAACTTATATAAATTGTTTTCATAAATTTACCATGAGTTGTCATTGCAAAGCATTGTTTTAACAATTTGGACTCAAAAATAATGTGCTTGAAATGTGCTTTAAGTTAATTGCAGCAGTAAGTCTTATTTATCTGACGAACATACCAAAATATTTCTTTTCATAAAGGATAATAAAAAACCAATTAAAACCGTAAATTAAATTAAAATCAAAAGAACATTGTACATAACTTGATCAAATAATAAAAAGATACGTCTCTAAAAATATATGGTATAACCAAGCAAAGAAACGGAATTTTGTTTTAGTTTTATTTTGAAGTCACAATTAGGGATTCTGACCGAAACACATAAACTAATTTTTTTTATTGTTTTCGATTATCTTTTATCTCATAAAAATATCTGTGAGTAATGTAACATGTGAAGCAGCTCATGCTTATTTATACTGTCGGTTTTTTAAATGTTCAGATTGTTGGTGCTTTGAGTTGGCATTGGCGGATTCAAGGGGGGGGGGGTTCCGGGGGTTGGAACCCCCCTTTTTTGGACAATGAAAATCCTGGTGTTTTACTTAGAAATACCCCAAAAAATTTCGCGCCTCCCTCCGCTCCGCGAACTTTCTCTTCACTTCTGTATCGGAACCGCCCTTTTCAAATTTCCTGGGTCCGCGCCTGGTTTGTTTGACACTTCATATGCAGATTCTTATCGTTATTCATTTGTAATGTTGAAACTAATTGGTTTCTTGGAAAATCTTTGTTATTTGATAAGAGAAAGATTATAGTACTATAGAAAACAACGGCAGGGGAATACCGAAGGAACAAAGGAGTGGGATTTACAAAAATCGAAGTCCAAAGACACGGCCAAAACGATGATTTACTCAGTCAAGTTTACGCCTATTTCAGCTATATAAGAATGAGAACAAACAAATTAATTCCAAAAACATTATAAGCAAAAGAAGAAAGAACTAGACGTGGAATGGACAACCGGTGACGAGTTTTGATTGCTACTTGTCAATAGCGGGAAGAAATTGGTGGGGACAGGAAATTTAGTCTTCTATTCCAGTGAGTCTGCTCTCATCAGAAAAATATAGAAAGGGTCTTTAAACTGCATTGAGCGTTCATTTTTAAGAAAGTCTGGCTACAACGGTTCGCGGTTAGATTTCTCGTATTATAACCTGACTACCCCAAGATAGACAAGATACTTACCCATCCACCTCCACCACACGTCCAGCAGCTCTGTAACCTGAGCCCCTGAAAACCAAGAGAACTATAGATTTACATTAGGAAAAGATATAGATTAACGAAAAATAATAGAACTTCAGATTTAAGGTAAGAAAGAACCAAACCGTCAGCTTAAAACGAATAATACAGGGACAATGACAACATCGGAAAATCAAAGACATACCACGAGTACGGCACGAAAAATAAGAATGAAGACACAAACACATACAAAGACCCAATTACAAATCATGGGTAAGATCAGGTGTACCTGTAGTATCTTTTGCTTTTCATAAGACAACCGCCGTGTTGAATATGTCAACTCCGGTAGTGAAGTCAAATTTCAATAGAGGCGCACCAACTTAGTTGTGCTGAGAAAGATCTGTAGTCATCTGGGAAATAGATATCCAATAGCAGTCCATATGATCATGAAATCGACCGTAAAACTGCTGTAGTGATGACTTCAAGTTATAGGTAACATACCCTTGCTGAATTAGCCTATTTGTAAGCAACCGAGCTCTATCAAGGTAGTCATTTTATCGACCACAGGCCCTTGATATCCAATAGCAGTCCATATGATCATGATATCGACCGTAAAATTGCTGTAGTGATCACTTCAAGTTATAGGTAACATACCCTTGCTGAATTAGCATATTTGTAAGCAACCGAGCTCTATCAAGGTAGTCATTTTATCGACCACAGGCCCTTGAGTACCGAATCAGTTAAGAGATGTAAACTCCATATGATGGCTCTTTTCGAATATTGCTACAAAGAAAAAGGAAGTTGACAATTGAAAAAATGAAGTTATCTTGTTTGTCATTAAGCCTGCTTTGTAGTGTACCTATGTTGTCAATTTCAAGATGAAGGTAAAGGAACGAGGTCGATGAGGCAGTATCTGTAGTATCCTTAATTTCGAGCCCTATTGGATAGACAAGAGAAAGGATATCACCAAAGCGAAGGTTGTTTAGTGATAAGATATTATGTATATTACAGAAGCTGAAATTAAAGTACTGGGTCAGTTTTTATCTTTATTTTGAGGATAGACAAGAGGAAGGATATCACCAAAGCGAAGGTTGTTTAGTGATAAGATATTATGTATATTACGGAAGCTGAAATTAAAGTACTGGGTCAGTTTTTTATCTTTATTTTGAGGAAGTCCTTTGACTTTGGCCTCATGTGAGTAGAGAAACAGGTCGGCTGAAAGAGTTGTACAGATTGTGCCCATGGGAATTCCGATAGTCTGTTGAAAAACAAGTCCTCCAAACTGGACAAATATATTGTGGATCAAAAACTCTAACATCTTTCAGTTGTTCATGATAGTATAAAGTGTGGAGAAGTCAAAAGTTTTAATGGTGTTATTATCTGATAATGAGCGAGATTTTACAATGTCAAGCAAATCATTATGGTTTTTTAAATTAGCGAAAGATAATAAAACTATTTACAGATAGAGATTTCGATAAGAAAAAAATAAGGGAAATATAAATTTAAATTTAGCAAAGGAATATTGACTATAGATTAAGATTAACGAAAAATAATAGCGCTATAGATTTAGATTCGCGAAAAGTAATTGAACTTTTGATCCAGATTTGCGAAAGAAAATGAAACTATAGATTAAGATTAGAAAAACATAACAGAACTTTAGATTCAGAGCAGCGAAAGATAATAAAACTGATAAAACTAAAGATTAAGACAAAAAATAGTTAAGGAACTATACATTTAAATAAGCGAAAAATAATAGACTTTAGATTTATTGTAAACATATTTTATTAATTAATTTGTCAATCATCTATACAATATGATAACACACAATACATAAATAAGGTTACAAATTAATTAAAAGGATTCGGAAACAAGACACAGGATCTTATATAAATCCGTATCCTATGTATATAGTACTTTACATATTTTTTTACATGTACATATATGCTCAAAAGAGAGACAAATTATTAATAATGTTTTATGAATGTTCAATAATTAAATTTGCAAGGTAAGGGGAAATAGAATAAATACATTTATAACAAAAATGATAGATTAAGAGGTGTGTGTGAAAAAGAGAGAGGGTGAATGTGGGGGAGGGGTGCAGAAGAGGTTTATCGATTCATGAAGCAAACCGGTTGCTACCTAAAATGAAACGTTGCACCGAATCGAACAACGCAATATTTTGCGCTAATGATAAGTGATCGGATCCGAACAATAATAAATCAGTTGTTATTGTTATTGGAATATGTATTGATAGTATATATCTTCGTCTGAGATCATTGTATCTAGGACACTGTAAAAGAAAATGTTTATTATTTTCAATTAGTCCACAGTCACAAAGAGGAGAAGGAATAAGATTTTTTTTAAATAAGTGATCTTTCAAATGACTACATTCCATGCGTAATCTACAATGTAAAATTTGTCCTTTACGTGTTCCGCAGTAATAATATTGCTGTTTTTTAACAGTTTTATCTTTAAAATAAGATTTAATTGCAAAAAGTGATGTCATACTCCTAACTGACAAAGGCAGCATGTTCCAAGTCCTAATAATAGAAGGTAGAAAGTAGTTAGAATATAAAGATGTCCTTGTTAAGATATGTTGTAAATTGTCAGAATTGCGAGTGTTATAGCCATGTATTGAATGAAATCTATTCGGTAAAATATCATTCAAATAGTTAGGTGTCATATTATTCAAAATTTTATAAAAATATATTATTTTGTGCACTTCGCGACGGTCACATAATTTTTGCCAACCTGTTTCTAAATATAAGTTTTGAATTGAGCAAAGTCTGGTTCCACCAGTAACAATTCTCGCTGCCTCAGTTTGCACATTTTCAAGTTTTTGTATTAGAATACCAATGGGGTTGTCCCAGATTACATCGTCATACTCTAATATCGGCCTAATAAATGTGAAATACATTTTTTCCAAGGTTTTCCGATTAAGAATGAATTTAAATTTACGTAAGATATTTACACGTTTATACGCCTTTTTCCCAATCATGTAAATATGTCCATGCCAGCTACCGTCTTCTGTTAAGATTAAACCTAAATGTTTATGTTCAGACACTGTATCAATAGTGGTTTGGTTCATTACTAAGAGGGGATGTACTAGTTTATTTATCTTTCTAGAAAGTGTCATTACTTCTGTCTTTTTAGGATTAAAGGAAACTAGCCATTTCTGTGACCATTCATGTACCTTTGTGAGGTCTTGATTCAAAATATTAGCAGTATTAAATGGATTGTCAACAATTAAATACAATGTAGTGTCATCTGCAAATAGTTTGATGCATGAATGGATATCAGTTACTATATCATTTATGAAAATAATAAAAAGAAGAGGTCCAAGAATGGAGCCTTTATCAAATGCTTTGCTTATATCACAGAATACTACCCTAATTTCTTTACCCTCATCCAAAGCCCTCCCAAAATCGTTAGTTATGCAAAGTAACTGATTAATAGCTGAGTCACCTGGTGTAAAACCCGACTGATTAGCAGTTATAATATTATGCTCGACAAGATAATTGTGAACATGTTTAAAAACACACCGTTCCATGACTTTACTGATAATACTAATCAAAGAAATCGGTCTATAATTTTGAATAATATTTGGAGATTCTTTTTTGAAGACAGGTGTAACGTTTGCAAATTTCCATTCAGAAGGAAATTTACACAACTGTAAGGACATATTAAACAATTTACTAAGTGGTACTTTTAAGATAACACTAGCTTCTCTCTAGATTCTAGGGTTTATAAGATCAGGGCCAACAGCCTTGTTAACATCTAAAGTATTGAGAATGTCTTCAACTTCATTTTCCGATATATTAATGAAATTTAATTCATGATCGGGTAAATCATGAATTAGTGGTAGATTAGAACTATTGTCTTCAACAAAACATTGATCACAGAAATAATTATTAAACAAATCAGCCTTTTCTTTATCGTCGTCTATAATGTCATCGTGACCTGGTATTTCTGTCAGTCAATAGGGACTTCACAAGTTTCCACCAATTTTTTTAGTGTATTTCTTCCCTGATTATTTTATCAGAGATATTCTCATAATATTTATTTTTTGCGTTTATCACAAGATAATTACACCTGTTTCGTATTTTTCTAAATTTTTCCCAATGGAGATTGTTATTACTTTTCTTGGCCTTTTTGTGACTTCGATTGTTTTCTACGAATCATCTTTTTAACACTACTAGTTATCCATGGTGGGTCATCTTTATAAACATTAATAAATCTATTGGGAATAATCTTGTCAACGATTTTGAGAATAGTTTGAGTGATATTAGTTGACGACTCATCAATGTCATCGTCAATAAACATGGAGTCCCAGTTGACCTCAGACAATTGATGACGCAATGAATCATAATCACCATTATCATATAAGAATATTTTACGTTTGAACGGTTTGTTATTGATTTTTGGATGATTAATATACCCAATTACAGGTAAATGGTAACGTGTTTGATTAAGAAGGGGTGCACCGACCTCAGTATATAACATATTCGTTGGATTGCTAACTATAATTAAGTCAAGTAAAGTTGACGTGTTTTCCGTATAATATGTACAACTAGTAACAAGTTGATGAAGATCATATTGGGTTAGCAAAATCCTAATTTTATCATTTGGACTAATGACTGCTTGATTCGTATTGAAATCCCCCGTAATAATTACGTCTTTTGTAGTATTCAGAGCCAGTTCAATAGACTGTTCAAAATTTTCCCAGACTTGACTACTGCTGTTGGGAGGAATATAAAATGTCCCATAAAGATAACTTTTATTTTTTAATTTAATTTCTAACCACACACATTCCAAAAAAGCAACCTGTAAATCAGGACGTGGAATACAGTTAATATTTTCTTTTATGTACACAATAACTCCTCCTCCCATACGCCCATCATTTCTATCATTACGAAAAACATTATAATCTGTAAGGACAATATCTTCATTTAAGACAGAAGAGCGTAACCAGCTTTCCGTGAATGACAACACGTCATAACAATTGTATTCAATGGCAATCTGGTTTAGTTTTGGCTGAATACTTTGGACATTTAAATGGAGAAAAGAGATACTTTTTTCAGTCAATAAAGTAATGTGAAACAGAACTAATGCTACTCGTGGATTCATTAGTACTAGGGCCCGGATTTGTTTCTATTCCAGATATTACTAATAGTACATCTAAAACAAAACACAAAAACGCTGTGAGAATACAAAGGGCGTTCAGCTTTAGGACGCTACTTACATTTTCACGATTGTTTTGTCGGAACTGATCCGAATCTGCTTTATGATTTGTATTTGTGACATGGAGGGTAAAACAAAAAAGATGCATTTGTAAAAATATCAAAAGTGGAGTAACCTTAAAACCGTGGATCAACCACAAATAATGTCAAAAAACGAGAACCGCTTTCTTTTTATTACTGTGCATGAATTGGAGTAAAATAATCATATTCTCTCTCGACTTTGATTTATATGAATAGGCATTAAGTAACACCGGTATACCAATAAACAAAGCTAATGTCGAGAGAGATCGGCAAAACACGATGACTTGTAGTAATAAAATTGACCTCTTCTTGGTGTGTGCAACAAGAAAAACAAAAAGAGTAATGATGTGGATGGGCATGCAGGGTAAGGATGAACAAGTAACAAAAAGGACAATAAGGTAAGGATACATAAGTGAAGAAAAGAGTGGAGTTAAATATATGGGGGAAAAACTAGAAGTAAGTATTAAGTTGGATAATAACATTATATGCAACAGTACGAGACATCAAGACTATATTTACACTCACGTAACAAGAGGAAAACATATATAGTAAACACAATATATACATAAAGGAGAACAATATATCATAAAAAAGTGACCATTGAATTAATTATTAACATCCTCTAGCTGGGTGTAATAGCAAATCAGCAAAATAAATATGAACATTTATTTTAATTTTTCATGGGTGCTGTCCAGCATCCGTGCAGCGTGCTGATTCACACATGGCAGCACATATGGCACTGGATTCAAGCCATGTGTGTATCCTCACTCCACACGCAGCCGGACAGCACACACGAAATTTTGTCAACGAGTAAATGATTAAGAATTTCAACAACAAACACAATCTGTTATAACAACGGAGAGGATTAAGTATTTCTTATATTTTTTAATCGTACTAGGATCATGAGGATAGTAATTACATTTACATTTTTTTTTCATAAATACGTATGGATGTCACCCAGGGTATGTCATAACAATCGGACAAACATGTTGTTATAGTCAATGATCAAGTAAATTTAAACACTTTAAATTAGAAAAAAAAATAATAAAATCTTTTTTATGTTTGTATAATAACCTCCAAAAAATAGCATGGAAATATCAAAATGAAGAATGGACTGATAAAATAATGTTTGCAAATAATTGTATTAATAGTAATAGAAATAAATATATATATACATATATATTTGAAACCCGATTTGAAATTGATAGTAGGAAATAAATAGATAACCACGTAGACATGAACCAACCTCAGTGGAACGACAAGAGTGCTTGATCAAGTCGAATGAAAAAGGGTGCATTTGTGTAAAATTTGAATCAATTCGACAATAGTCAAATATCATAAAATAGCATCTATCAAACTGACCAGTAAAAGTAACAAAATGGAGAAAATGAAACAAAAATAGGAGGGAAAATATAAATAATGAAGAAACGTATAATAATGATAATTAAAAAAAAATATATAATAAATTATTATTATGGCTATATACAAGACAAAAAAAAATTCGACTACCCATTATTGTCACACTGAAAGAATTACCGTCAATATTTCAGTTAAAACAGTTATTTCATCAAAGATAGTCAGACACATACCAAACGATCAATAGATCGAATCATAGTTATAATGCATCAGTACATGGACAAATTCATGTGTTCGTGTGCGCATGTTTCCTATAAGGAAAGAAACTTCAGTCAATAAATTTGAACTTTATCTTATATTTAAATAACGTGTTAAACACTTGACTGTGCCTGAGCATTTACCGGCAAAATAACTTGTTTCATATATATATAACAGTGAAAAGAAATTATGATACAACAGTGAAAAGAATTTAACCAAATGGGCTATTATGTTAAAAAATATATATAAACACAATTTAAATTATTACATATTGTTTATATGTAACATGTTTATAGTTGACGAAACAAGGATATTACACTATTCTAATAAAAAGCATCATCAGGTGGTAATTGGTAAATAACGCCGCTCAGTCTGATTACCTGACGGAGATCTTGAGGGGTGTTGGCAGAATGAATACGCCCGTTCCGATCTTTTAGGAGGATCTTACCGTTGGTCGTCCAGACGTTTGGAATACTATGAGAAATCATTTGTCGTGCATGGTAAAAAAGTTTATTCCTTACACGTGTTAGATCCTCATTCAAGTAAACTTTTTTATGATTTCTGTTATTTTTTAAGTTTTTTCCACATTTTAAAATCCGGCGCTTAACAATTGGGTTTACTAAGCGAACCATAATCTGCCTTGGTTTATTTCTCTTGACTAGCCGACCCTGTTCGTCTTGGATTTCTTTCGGACCATTTCTATGTGACCTTTCAATATCGGACGGGGCATAATCAGGATCTATATCAGAAACCAACTTGTGTACAATTTCGTCTGTATTTTCATCATCACTTTCAGGGATACCTGATACACGAATTAAGCTTCTACGCCCGTATTGTCCCAATTCGTCAATATGATTTCGCAATTTTATATTTGATTGTTCTAAGTATTGTACTTTGTCTAACAACGGTTTTGTTTTTGCTTGTACAATGTTATTAATAATTGTTTCCATGTTTTGAAGTAGTCGGGTCTCAATTGCTGAAGCTATTCTCTGGATATCGTCTTCAGAGAGCGATATATGAGCCGAGACAAGAGGTTCTTGACTTGGGTCAAAAGACATTGATTGATTGTTTTCGTCACCCATTTTGTCAAAATCGTTATCTTTATCAATTTTCAGTTTCTTAAGGTCGTCTTTCTCGGGAGGAGTTGGTACACTGGTTCTTAATTGTCTTTTATTTACTGTTGGTGTTGTCATTTATCGAGTGAGCATAACCATAAATGTAAATAAAGTAAATGTCATGGTCATGAGTAGAATTCACTTAGAAACTCACTTGAACATTTCAACAAAGTTTTATTGTATTCCATTCATAATTTCACCCTTTCAACACATACTGTCGACTATAATATGTTGGAATTAATCACATTATCAGTTTAATGTCCAAAAAAAAAAACTCCACTTTACATTTAGACTTAAGGAAAGATAATAACAATAGATTTAGATAAACTAAAGAAAATGGAACAATAGATTTAGAAAGGGGAGTTTGGGAGGTTTGGGTACCCATAAACCGGTATAACCCTACCGCTAGCTCTTGCTAGTGCCGGTGTCATGTGGCCATTTTCCCCCCATGTTAGTCTTTCTGGGGGGAAATTCTGGATCGATCCCAATTTCCCCCCGGAAAAACTAGAATGATCCAATTTTTCCCCCAACAAATTTACGGAGAAAAAACTGAATCAGTCCAGCTTTTCCCCTTAATGATAACATGAGCCAGTTTTTCCCCCCGACGTCATCAATAATCTTGGCGACGTTCTCTTCGGCGCATATTGTTTCTTCTCTTTTAATGAAAAAAAAAAACGTTTCGATCATATTCGATTTTGTATCATTCTTATATGTACAAGTTGTAATTTTGTAAAAACTATATTTGTACAAAAATTCTGTACAAATTATAATTTGTTTTTTTTTCACTTTGTACAAATTAATATACAAAATATAATTTGTACAAAATTAGCCCCAAAATGACCTGCCTGTACAAGACTTAAGCCATTTGCTGAACTTCGTTTCAACTGACCGCCGTGTGCGGTCCCGGCTTATGAATAGGCCCTCAGCATCCTCTGAGCTTGGAGTATGAGTCTTCCTAACAGAGGATCCCGAGGGAACCCCGGGATATAGAAATAGGACCTAGTATCTCCGGCTTGCGGGGTGTGACCCCTCATCAACGGGGGCTGATCCCGAGGGTCCCGGGACATAGAAATAGGAACCATTCCGTGGTTGTGCGGGATTAATAAATACACAACCCATCTTTCGGATGGGATGTAAACTCAGGTCCACGTATTGGAAGAAATGCCACGATTCCTGCACGTTAAAGAACCCTTGTAGCAAGCTTTTTTGAGTGGTCCGTAGGTGATCGGCTACAAGGCTAAATTGTCCGCCCTTTCCGATTTCACCCTACTTTTCCAGTGGCAGTCAGAATTTCCCGTCCCATGATCCTTTCCATACCCCAAAGTGATTTTTTATTAACAAACTTGTTCTCGTCTTGATATTGCTGAAATATTGCTGAGTAGACGTTAAACAATATTCAATCAATCAATCAATCGTTTCAATTGATGAATTTATTTAAAACATGTGTCATTTAGTGTAATAGATCAAATATTCACTACATATTACTTAATGAATTTAAGTTATGAAAATTATTATCATTGCAATATTGTTAAACTCAATTGCTTACAACAAATTTCTGAAAGTTCTGTGTAATGTTACTACAGCAAGAAAAAGATCATGTGACAATCGTTGTTCCTCATGCTTTGTATTTTCTTGTGAAGCTGTGTAATTATGTGCTCTTACAATTTTTTTAATAGAAATATTTTAAATATCTGCATTTTCAGCATCTTTATCAGACATTGAAATTTAATTGCACAAAAGCAGCTACTGTTAATACGGAGAGCATATTCAATAAGGAATACTGTCGTTTAAAATTAAAGATAAAGACTATGAATTGAGGTCAAGGACAAAAGTTATATGCCAGGCTGACATGTACTACCTAAAACATACTTAATATTCATTGACATACATGTACCACTAAAGTTATTGAGAAACGGACTTAATCTGAGAAACTTAACGTGTCTGCTAGGGTGGTAGACTTTGTTATGCTGGTCTACATAAGTCAGTTTGGTTTATATTTGTAAAGGCTCTTGAGTTATTTGCCAAAAACTGCAATCATCCTCTCTGTTCCCTTTTTCTTGTTCCATTTGGCCAAGCGGTTTCACGAATTTTGAAAGTGAGCTAACGACGGACAGACGGCAGACGGAAACCAAGTGGTGGCAAGAGCCAGGCGAGCTAAAAAGCAGCTCAGACCCACGGATATACCACTGTATACGCAAATTAGTTGATGTTCAGCAATCACAGAATACATAATATGCAGGTTTAGTCCTTAAATATTTTTTTTTACAATTCATGCAACAAAACATTTCATAAAGACATATGTACGATTTTTCTATGAAGCATGGACATGATCATTTAAATTCAAATGAAGGGGGAAATTTTGGCATGGGGGAAGAACGGCAATATGTACACATATTCTAGTTTTTCCAGGGGAAAAACGGCTCTGATCCAAAATTTCGAGGGGAAAATTTGGATCGATCCAGTTTTTCCCCGGGAGAAAAACTGGCATCGGGGGAAAAATGGCAATATAACACCGGTACCAAGTCCGGCTATCCCGAGTTCCTATCGTTGTCTACGTTTTAATTTTTTTCTTGTGCAGTTCCCTATGGAATTTTTGCATGTAATTGTAGTTTTCGGTCATTTTTAGTGTTTCTTGTTATCTTCTCTATATTATATTAGCAATAGATTATAGAACTTTAAGATTTGGGAAATATTGTTCAATCACTGAGGTTTTTTTTCATCGACGAAAAATAGATTGTACGTTTTATTTGGATCAAAGCAATTGCCATATCCAGAACATTAGACTTACTTACATATGTATTTGAGTACATCAGAGTATATAATGTCCTTCAATATCTCAGAGATATATATGTTTAAATGTGAAATCACAGTTCCATTAAAATTAGCAATTTCAAACCCGGTTTTGCTTAAAAAGTGTTAATCCAGGGCTGTGAATTAGTTTAATGTAAAACACACCATAAAATGACTAACGTCTTTTTCGCAGTATACTAGTGTCTATTCCAATTGTTTCTTACTGGACAATAAAAATGTGTAAACTATACAGTCATTTTTTCAGACCTTGAACATATATCGCTTTGAATATAATAAATATAAACATCAAAGTATATTTCCAAAGTGAAGTTTTCAAAATAACTCATTCTGAAGTTTGCTGCTTTGTAAACCTTGCAATTCTCAATTTTACTTAATGTTTTCTTTTCTTTGAAAGTGTTTATACATTTAGTCGTTTAATATCAGGCATTATTTTTCAGATATAAGAATATCGTCCTATTGCGTCATGTTTTGCCGTTATTGCTCATTTAAATAAGTAAAAAAATATATTTATTTTAGCTGTTTATAGGGTCTGTAAGTCTCGTCATGTGATTGCAAGAAATCACGATAAAACTGCAATTTAAAAACGTTTCCCGCCAAAAATATGACGTTGGAGGATTATGACGTTCGAATTTGTTGCTTGAAACGTCATATGTTTTTGTTAAAAATGAAATTTCTTGGTACAAATTATGAACCCGGAAATCCAAATGGAACGAGACTTACAGACCTATTGGAAGGTGTTGCTAACCTTTGACGTTTAATATACACTTGATCTTTGTATCCGATGTTTACAAAAAAGAGCACTGTCCTGTCGATTTTAATTAAGTGCTCTTCTCTGACTTGGTTGTGGTTTGCGGTTGACACGTGTGTTTAAAATTCACCCCAGCAGTCTTCGAAGTTACCTAACGAACAAACATCACACTTCAGTTAAGTTTGTATTCTGAGATATTAACAATGGAATATGGCGAGACTTAATAAAATCGTAAAATTAGTTAAAACCAGAAGTGTGTTTTTGATACAAAAACGAACGTCTCCCTCCCCGTACGTAATGTTTTTGAGTAATATAAGTAAGTATGGCCACCGGATGGCAGATCATTACATGCATAATTAAGCATGAGGATGATGGTCGGTCAACAATCATGTGAAGTTAAGTTGAAATCCTTTGAAAGATGTGTTAGAATTAACATCAACAAACTTAATTTCACAAAATTCTAAATAATAAAGGGGCATAACTCATACAAAAATTGCCCATCAATCGAATGAGGAAATATGCACAACTACGCATGATGGTCAACAATCCTGTTAAGTTTGAAATCCGGTGAAAGATGTGGAACAATTGGTGTCCATAAACTTAATTTGGCAAAATTCTAAGTCAAAAGGGTGCATAACTCCAACAAAAATTAGCTGATCAGTCTGGCGAAACGATATGCACAACCAGGCATGATGGTTATCAATTCTGTGAAGTTTAGTTAAATTCCGATAAAATATGTAGGAGATTTTGCATCCACAAACTTAATTTTGCAAGATTTGGCGTCCACAAACTTTGGGGCGGACTGACTGAAGGACAGACTGAAGAACGACAGACGGATATACAAAAACAATATGTCTTCCCCTTGAGAGGGTGAGACATAATAAAAAGAACATTGGATTCACAGCAGCTACATGAATCTATATGTTAAGGTAACCCCAAAAATTTTCCACAAAATAAATTTTCTTTTGATTTGCAGTATGAAACGTATACATGTATGTAGTAATATTTCAATACATAATGGATCTGTATAAACCATGTTGCTTGATCTATCTCCACACAGTTTGTAATTCTTTGGTACCCTGCATTGACAGGGTGTTTCCTGAATATGAAATTGGGTCAGACGAAAGCAAATCATCGATTTAGACTATATAATATAATAATCAAATTATTGCCAAGTAGATACAGATAAAGTAGGCTTAAATTTGAAGCAGAGACATTCTTATGGCCGTCATCATAACATCATTAATTACACATGTGTCAGTGTCTCAAATGAAATCGGACATTTCCAGCTAAATTTACGTCTTCCGAGATTTTCCTATACCGACGACTTTGACTTTTTCCTAGTTTGACTCACTTACAGTGTAAAGGGTGTTGTTAACAGAGCGGGAAATGCTTACCCTTCCGGAGCACCTGATGTCACCCTCAGTTTCATGGCAGTCCACACTATAAATGTCTTGGTTTTGAAAATTTGTTTTTATTTTTCTGTGCCTTGCAGCTTTCTTAACATCATTTTTTCTTTTTGTGGTCTCGTTTTGGCTATGTCTTTAGACATTTTTGTACATTGTTAATACCACTTCTTTGTTCCTTCGATTTTCTACTGCTGTTGTTTCTATGAAAATTAGAGTTACCGATCTTTTATCAATAAACTGTTATGATTATATTTGCTTTTTATATGCATGAATTTCCATAAACGGAAATGAAACAGTGTTTTACAAAATACGGTAAGATTTATATTTATTTGCGTACTGTTTTCCTCTTCATGTCCATTATGTTGATGGGGCGATACTTAAATGTGTCGATATTGGTACAAAATTAAGCAATAAAATTGCTGTTTACAGGCGACGCGTTGCGGAGCCTGCGAACGGATAATTTGACCTTCAAACCAAGAAAAAAAATCATTTATTGCAATTAATTAAACAAATTCATGTTCTATTTTTGACTTGTTTATTTGTAGCCATATTAGGAACCAGACTAAACAGGGAACCTACTTTGTTCCATGTGTGGTGGAATTAATTGACGGTCAGCTTTGGCCAATCAAAGCCGCCGGTATATAAATGTTGCATTAAAATTAAGAATTACAGGAGCAAGCTTTAAGTAAAGGGGTTGATGATAATTTATTTAATATGAATCGATGACAAATAAAAAAATGTACTGAATAGACAATATCAATAGGGACATTGATTGGGCCTTGATGATTCATACCTCAAGGGTTGAAACAACAACAGGTAGAATACCGTAGGAAAAAAATGTTGGTCGTTATAAATATCAAAGTCCAGAGGCTAAAAGGACACAGCAGAAAAACAATTACATTAGACACCTTGAATACGTAGAAATAAAAACACAGCATTCAAAACGAAGGCACTCAAAGTGTTAACTCAATAAAACCGAAGGCGACATCAGGTGCTCCGGAAGGGTAAGCATGTACTGCTCTGTTAACAGCATCACGTCACATTATTAGGGAGTGATTCCAGGAGTTATCGTTAAATTCATTTCATCTCACACAAGGTAGAGACATTACAGTAACTGGAAAAGTTTAAACCTGCCATTTTCTTTTCCGAACCACTATCCCGATCTATATATTTAAAATTTACCTGTATCTTTCAAAATGGTTACAAGCGGACTTTAAAATCTGTTTGATGACCTTTACCTCGTCTCCTTTCTTATGGGAAGAGACTATTATTTGGGTGTTTGACATCTTATAAATCACTGCAGATACGAAGAAGTTCTGGATGAAATGATTCCAAAAAAATTACGTTTGCAAGAAACGGGATGTCGAGATAAAAAGTTAAATGTAGCAGTGCGCTGCTGGGAGCCCATGAAGACATATTCCTGTTTTGGGTCTGCTGTCATCAATGGTAAATTTATATCTAATGGAAGGAGTTTTGAAGAAAGTTTATGATTATGTCTTGTGTTTTGCTGCCACGAAATATGCTCAGAAAACACCGTTAATGAACCTATGAAAAAGAAAAAAGTCGGACCAGCAAACATATTTTTCTTTCGGTAACAAACAAATAGATAAGCAATTTTGGATTTCATTTTTTGTCTCCTAGCTTCATAGCCTCATTATGAATTAGAAAAAAAAATGATTTATTCTTAAAATAGTTTGTCATCCTTAGAAATATTTGTTTACAAATGAACTAACCGAAATGCTGTGACCCAGCTAATGAACGTCTATAAAGTATTAAGAATTGATTCCGCAATTAGTCAAATAAACCTATATCTTTAATTGCTGTCTCATTTTCAAACTAGATGTTCAAAGGTAATAGTGTCCCATTTTCCGTACTGGTTGCAATATTGAGTAACTGATGAATCTCAAGAATACAATGTATAAGAGAACTTGTGTAACCAAGTTTACTTTCAATTGGACAACTCGTTTATGAGAATAGAATCTTTAATGCACTCTCATTATTTATCTCGACGCTGGCCACTTGAATAAGGTACACACCTTTTGAAGGGATCATCGAAAGTCAAAATAAGTTCCTCGCTGGAATTTATTTTGGATCACAGGTTTGGCAATTCATAAGTATCACTAACGGTAAGTATAGTCTGAATCCATTGAAGGATTCTGTAGAAAACATTTGTATTTAAAAGTCTCTTATGTTGAACTAAGTTTCCCAATTGCGGCCATTTTAGATAAGAATCAGCGCAAAATTAACGACGCTCGTTCGTTCCTTCAACTTGTTATAAATACCAGGTTTGGTTTTAATCCATTCAACTTTTCGCTAGAATGTTTTCATGGTCAAATGTTTTAACTAAGTTACGAGCAATAGGTCACTTCGGATGACGAGTAGACATCAAAGTAACATAACTTCGTAAGCAACTCAAATTATATTTATGCTTTGTTATGATTACTTTCATTCAGCGCTTTGTTAAAAGATCTTTCCAAGCATTTTCTCTGTAGGGACCCTGTAGGGTCAAATATTAGACTAGGTCATGCTAGATGAAGGGTCGACACCAAATTAGCAACACTTGGTCAGCATCTCAGAAGTTTCATTCATGCCAAGTTTGTTTCAAATCTATTAAGCAGTTTCAAGAAGACATTCTTTCTTTGATGGAAAAGTTACTGCATAGCGGTGGCATAAGCTCACCCTCTCGTACTCAGGAGTGAAAAAAGGAAAAATCGTTTCCATTAATTCTTCCTCATTGTTAACTGATTCTTTGCAAAACAATTTATATTTACGTCTAATTTTGAAATAGATTCAAATTTCACAAGGTGTGTTCATGAAATTGAATTCCTGATTTAAAAACAATTTCCCTAAACCAAACTCAATTTACAATTGACAAAACACTTAAATGTCAAAGTTATTTTGAATTTCATATTTTCTTACTGTTTACAAGATATCTGTCAACAAATGTCATTTTTGTGAAGCATGACAGAAATATTTGCCACTAAAGTACACATCCATTATTTAACACTATAATTTATTTTCTAAAGTTTATTAAAGCTTTTTATTTTGATTTTATTTGTACTTTGTTCTCTTTCAGCTTTAACACATTTTTTGGTAAATTTTCTTCTAAATTTTTTGTTCGGATGGCCACTAAAGAGACATATGTTGTCGAAATGACAAGCTACAAAAGTAAATGTACAGTATCTTTGGTATTAAGCTTTTTTTATATATGTTAGCTATGGAACTATCATAAAAATAACTTGTGGATCAAATATGCATCTTTTACATGTTGATAATTATGAAAAAGAAAGGAAATGGGGTAAATGTCAAGGAGACAACTTCCCATATCCAGGTTAAAACGACCAAAAACAAATCATCTAGAGGTCACCATAAGGTCTTCAACACAGTGAGGAACCTCACACCATATAGCAAGCCCTAAATGGCCCCAAAAAGGTAAAAAGGTGAATAAATCAATGGAAACAAACCACATCCAATAACCCAAATATCAAATCTAAAATTTTTTATGAGAAGACAAGGACAAGCCAATGACCAACATATTCCTGACTTAGGATATCTAAATTTTTGTAAATTATGTTGAAAACTAAGGAGTATCTCCCTCATGCATAACTCTGTCCTTAACTTATTTTGGCTTTACATTTAGATCATATTTGGTTATTTGTTCTATATCAGTTTTTAAATATCTTTGAGCATATGGTCTTCCAAACATTTAGATTTTATCTGCACTGAAGAGAAATAATTTGTCAAAATGCGCACATGCAGAAAGTAAATTCACAGTAACCTCGGTATTTAGTTATTAGGACAGGTGCAAAAATTGCGGTGGGGTTAAACTCGTTTTCTTTGATCCAACCCCTCCCCCCCCCCCCACTATGTGTAGTGAATGGCTAAAAATAAATACACAAAAGATTCATAGTAAAAATAAAACTAGAAAAAAGTCCAACCTATCAAGACGAGTACCCTTACAATGAAGTACATAAAACATGAGGTACTGTCCGGACAAATGCTCGCAGTTTTAACGAGCTCCCAGATGATCGGCTATGCAAATTCGTTTTCAATATACTTAAGACTTCGACTTATACCGAATATAGCATGTTCTTCCGTAACATATTTAATGAACTGGGCCTTGACCATTATTTTGATGGTAACATAAACCTCAAAACATTTAATTCTTTCTACGGAAAATATATAAGAGCATGTGAGTTTGAAAATACCGCATCAAAAAGTAGTTTAGAATTGTATCGATATTGTACATTAATAAAAGGGAGACAATCGTATATTTCCGATGCAAATGATTTCGAATCGACTCGTCTTAAACTGCTCGCAAGAACAAATTGCCGTACTTTTTCGCATGTCTCTGGTTGACTCTGATAAATGTAAATTGTGTTCTCTGAACACACGGGAAGATTTACCCCATTTTTTCCTCGATTGTCCTAAATACCAAGATGTCCGCCGAGTTGTTTTTAAAAAAAAAAAACTAGGTATTTAATGAACATCAGTTGAACTTTGATTTTAATGAGCTTTCATCGTTCCAAAAGCTACAGTTTTTAATTGGTGACCAAGGATTTTTATTTTCTGATAGTTTTGGTTCTAAATGCTGCGCCCTTGGTCAAGAATTTCTTTCCTCCGCTTTTAAGATAAGAAATGAAATTTTAGATTTTTAATGTTTAGTATAATATTATGTATCAATAATATTTCTATGTAACTTAGAAGTGTATCACATAGGTCAATTTTGATATTCATCAATTTTAATTTAATTTGATTGGTATAGATGAGAACTTTTATTGTTTAAAATATGAACTGTTATGTATTATTTTCATTTAATTGTAAATATTAGTTTTAGGACGCAACCATCGGACCCCTGACGATGGTTGCCC